>CANXYC010579363.1:0-10253 GCA_948193065.1 Aleurites moluccanus | reverse complement strand
AGTTCAATGTTCATCCTATTAGGGTTTCAAACCAATATTTTGCATTCCAACCATACAAAATGAATTCTAATCCATAAATATTAACAAGAAACACCATATGAACATTCCTAAATCAAAAGAACTCAAAAACAAACAACTTACTAAAAATTCTTCCAAATCTTCCTTGAATTAATTTGTTGTTCTAATGAGTTTTTCCTTGGATCTAATGGTTATAAAGGTGTTTAAAATGATGGATACTATCTAATTCCATCAAAAAATGGAAGAAAACTATAAGGAATGTGTAAGGTGTGTGATAGCCGAAACTTTCATTCAAGAAAAATGGAGTTTGTTGCAGTTTTTCTTTAAGGAAGATGATGATTTAATGAAGTGGTGGGAAATATCATATGAAATATCAAAAAAAAGATCCAATGGTTAAGGTTTCATGATAATTTTGGTGAAACCTAGTCATCCAACCATCCATTTAGCTTACTTTAATGCCATTTGTTCATCCAAAGTCAACATTGGTGGCTAACACATATATTTGCCACACCAAATCAAAAACCAATGGCAAAAATCCAATGCTTCAAGCTTATGATAGCAAATTTGCAATCTATTGATCCAACAGTCCATTTTTCCATCATTTGATCCAATGGTTGGATTTAATCAAGCATAAACTAATACTATAAGGTTGCACACATCCTATAATCCCATATTATGAAGGAAAAGACCAAAATACCTTTAATGCTAACCGAAGCACCTCAAGCTCCTCAAGCACCTCAATTGAGCAGCTTACCGGGAACTGTTTTCAACCGGGTTTATTTTTCAGTATATTATTCAAATAAACTTAATAATGCCATTTACATTCACTTATTTTCTTTTCTTTCTTCATTTATAGTGCTAAATCCAATAAAATCTGAAGGGGCTATAAAATGACCATTTTGTCCCTAGTTCACAAAAATTTCAAAATTTCCCAATTGAAAATAAGTATCATTTTCATGCATAAATAAATCATATAAACATATTATAAAGAAAACAAAAATTCCCCACTAAGTCCCTCTTTAAGGGTTCCAATAGGGTTTAGGTTGAGGTGTTACATTTTAACCTTAATCCCGACCCAAAATCGGGTCTCTCAAAAATTACACATCTTGAACTAAATTTGTCAACCTTATACCCTCAACTTCACAGTTCAACAGTCATATATAGCACTTTTAAATCATTTTCAAAACTTTAAAATTTCATTTTATTATATACCTCTGTCACTGTCTTTATCATTTTATTATCATTGACATTTTCAATCATTATGTAGTACCCATTACATTTTGAATGTCACTGTAATATTAAATATTTCACTGTTCATACATCATTGTAATACTCAATCATCTAATTATACAGAGTATCATGGAGCTCTAAGAATTTTCACTAATAACCTTTAACAAATACAATTCTACCTCTATGTACTTGACAACCCAAGTCGGAAAAGAAATTGACTTGGAATAAGCTTCGTCTAATACATTCCTATAAAAATAATAAACCACTAATTTGGTGAGTATAACATACTCAATGAGCATGCATACATCATTATATATGAGATATAAGCAAATGATAATAAAAGATATCAACGCTAAGCAATAAAATATAAGTTTGGAATCAATGAACAAGTAATCAATACTCATATCATGTAGATAAGACATATAAAGGGATGGACTATATGTAAACATACAGTCTCCAGTAGTATCAGTATCACATCAGTATCAATAAGGTTGATCAGACCCTATGGCTAGGACCATAACCTCTCCCATCTAGGGCATCATTAATAAAAGTACACATTGCTGACAGTATTTTCCCACTACCCTGTCGGGGCGATAGTTCTGTCAAATCCACATGTAAATAGGCCAATGGAAATCAATAACAATATCAAGTATGGATTAAGAATATTTCGGTACAATGGCTTTCGATACACGGGTTTACTTATCAATCAGTACACAAAAGGCATTTCAATATTAATCGCAATCAATGAATATGGATAAATTTCAATCTTTTGGAAGACCAAATAATGATCAACAATAACAAGTGACATTTAATCAAGAAGGAAACATACTCATTGGGTCAACAAATCAAAACATGAGTATGCATAATGGTGTATTCATTACTCACCTTAGCTTATAACTTGAACATTTCCCATTTCCTTTATCATTGATTCTTTGCCTTATCTCTTATGGTACCCATCGTATCTCTTATTTATTCTTGACTCTACATATCCAATTAATTTCTATTTAGATACTATTTAACATAAACTTACATTACATATATTTATATTAAAGAAAATTACTCAAATTTCCAAGTTTTAGGGTTTTTCTGTGCAACATTCTTTACTTGCAGCCTGTGTTCCATTACTCATATCTCTTTCTACAATTATCCAATTGCTTAAATTCTTAATCATAATTTAACTTAACATATAAGGTTATAACATATCTAAATTTCACATTAAAATCATCACTACATAATTTATGGTGTTAATTTAAACTTAGGCCTATAACCATCCTCACTACCCTGCATTCTGCCTGGAATCCTATTCTGGCATATTCTGATCTTTTTTCTAACAACTCAATCAATACTTAACCAATTACTATAATTTCTTTTCCTATTGAAAATAGACATATAAAATTATAACATATCCAGATTTTAGAATTTTTGAATCATTGTACAATTATTAGTGAATTTCCAAATTTAAATTACTGCTCTAAAATCTCTATCCAGACATGCCCTATTTCCATGACTATAATTAATTCCATACTAATCCAATTACAAAACCATTTTACAATCATTTATATCACAAATAGATTATCATCTTTAATATTTAACACTTTCTCTAATTCAAATTTTAATGTCCTTATATCTATAGAAACCTGTAACCTATGTTTTGTTAAATAGTCATTCTGGGCAGTCTATACTTATGACCTAATATTTCATAAACCACAATTCCAATTACAACACCCTTTTACAGGATTATATATAAGACATAAATGAACACTTTTTATGTTGAACACTTCTTTTAATTCTATCTCTATCATTATATACAATAAAAACACAGTAGCATTTTTCCATAACTCTAATTTCAGGTCAGTCACAATTTTTAACTTTTCTCACTTCAAATTTTTCAAATTTCTTTTATAGATATCTAACTAACATATTTATCTACAACTTTAATTTTTAATCATCTTCAAATTCAGTCATTAAAATTTTGGAATATTAACCATAAATTACTGCCTTAAAATAGAATTCAGAAACTATATAAACTCTAACTCATTCTTTATATTTTTAGCTTAATTACCTCAATTATATACCAAATCAAATCCTAGAACTCTTAAATACAATTAAAATGATAATTTTAGAATCATTATCTCAAATCAAAATACTTGAATCCCATTTCCTTTTGCTTCACCAAAAGCTTTAACATACTCTCCATCAATTTCCTCTTCTCCCTCTTTTTTCTCTCATATCTTCCTATATAATTTTAGTTGATTTATTGGAAAGGTTGGAAGAAATATTTCTTTGGCTTTTTCTCCCCTCATATGGTTTGGCCACTTTCCCAAAAATGGCAGCCAAGACTTCTTCTTCATACACTAAAACCAACTCCAAAAATAAATGAAGATAACAAATAGAAATTTCTAGATTTGACTTATTTGGCACTTATTTAATTATTTAATAAGTCAATTAATCATTTTCTATCAATAATTTTCATTCTCCCTCACCCTTGGCCGGCCACCTAGTTGATTTCTAGAATGGGTGGGTCCCATAACTTTTTTTATTTGCACTTTTGGCCTAAAATTTTTCTTATTTGCATTTTTAACCCCAAAACTTTCTGTAATTTATTCTACCTATTCTGTTTAGATTCAACCTCAAGTGTGGGGAGTGAAATACCTTATTTTAAGTTTCTCTATTCTTTAAAAATAGTTCTGGGTCATTTTTGGATCCTAGACAGTGGATTTCCAAAATTGCCACCTTTATTTATAATTTTTCCATTACTATTATTTTCAGTGTTCCAAAATATTTTTCAACTCTTTCTTTTCACCATAATTTCACATCAAATTAAATTATTTAATCTCCTCAGGTTTGGGTCAAAAATTCTTAAATTAGCCGAACTATTATTTTCTCAGCAGTGTTTTCGACACCGACGATTTCCGAAAAAGTTTTGAATTTGCTTTTTAACTATGTCTCTAAAATTATTTCTCATCATTTCAATTCTTTTAAACCATAAACTAAGAATCAATTCATGTATACAAGATAGGGTTTCCTAGGGTGTTACATACTTATTGGCTATTCTGTCCCCATCTGTATTTGATTCTGTAACTTGTTTACATTGATCTATTGATACCATTATTCCATTTTTTACCCATTATATTTATTGGCGATGAATATAGATTCACTGAGTATCTTATATACTCACTCTTTGCTTGTTTAACAATTTCAGGAGAGGAGAAGACTGTAAAATTCTATCTTCTGACATCCAGTAGATTTCTGCTCACTGTTGATATATGTAAATATTTTGAATTCTGTATTTTTGGTGTTAATAATATAGCTGATCCAAGGGGTATGTATAGGTTAGTTAGAGTATGAACATGTATATATATATGATGATGACTTATGGTATTTAATGTTAATATGATATATGATGATTGTTACAGCCAAATGCATAAGTTTATAGAAAGAATTACAAAATGACAGAATGAATGGTAATTAAGTAAAATGGATAATTAATTGATGGTTATAGATTATGCATGTGATACTAGGTTCTACGGGTTTCGGTCGCCATTGGCATTTCCCGCATCCTAGGATCGTCGCGATCTGGAAACAGGTAGTGACATTATGTGTCTATTTTCAATAGGAAAAGAAATTACGGTAATTGGTTAAGTATTGATTGAGTTATTAGCAAAAGATCAGTATCTGCCAGAATAAGATTTGTAGGTAGAATGCAGGCAGCAGGACTGGTTGTAATAGAAGTTTAAATTAACACCATAAATTGTGTAGTAATGATTTTAATGTGAAATTTGGATATGTTAGAACTTATATGTTAAGTTTAATTAGAAACAATAATTGAAGCAATTGGATAAGTGTACATTGAGTTAGAGACAGAAATGTCCGAACTACCAGAATGAGGTCTATAAGTGAGAGTTGTTAGACTAAAAACTCTAAGTATAAGAATAAATAGAAATTTATTAAACTAAATTGAAGATTAATGTATAACATATAGATGAATGTTGATTATTAATGTTTAAATTAATTTATATCTTTGAATACTGAAGAAGAGATAA
The DNA here is from genome assembly GCA_948193065.1 of Aleurites moluccanus. Lineage (NCBI taxonomy): Eukaryota > Viridiplantae > Streptophyta > Magnoliopsida > Malpighiales > Euphorbiaceae > Aleurites > Aleurites moluccanus. Next base: position 4,962 of record CANXYC010579363.1, on the reverse strand, counting down.
GTGGAAGATCAAAGTAGAGAAGTGAAGAGTGGAAAGTAAAGATATTAGCGAGGTGAGTAATGTATATATTATTATGCATACCATGTTTAGATTTATTGACCTAATGAACATGTTTCTTTCTTTGTTAAGTGCCGCATTGCTATTGTTGATCATTCTTATGATTGAAATCACCAAATCCATTGATTGTTATTGATATTGAAATGCCTATTGTACTTGATTGACTATGCACCCGAATTGCTCCTAAAAGTATGCACACCAAATGTTTAACCACATTCCATGATGTTTATTGTTAATTACTACCTTTGTATCAAGTAAAGAAACCGATATATGATTCATGAAATGTATTGTCATTAATTGATAATTAAACCCATGTGTATCGATCGAATGCCATTGTACCATAATGTTTCTAATGAATATTTGATATTGTTATTGATTTCCATTGACCTATTTTACATGTGGATTTGACAAAGCTACCTCTCCGATAAGGTAGTGGATACATACTGTCGGCAATGTGCACATTGTTTACTGATGCCCTAGTTTGAAAGAGTTATTGGTCCTGGCCGTAAGACCTGATCAGTCTTATGTGTACTTGATATGAGATCGACTGTGTGATTACACATAGTCTACATGTTTCAAGCCCTTTATTTATCTTATCTATATAATATGAGTACTGTTTACCTGTTTATTAATTCCAAGCTTATATCTTATTGCTTACCATTAATGGCCATTCTTTTATTGATTTAATTATTACCTGTTTCAAACTCTTAAAGACATTTAGTGTGCAAATTAATTAACCTTGACATATGAATTGAATATACTGATATTTTTCATCATATTTATTGACACTTGACTACCATTGACCACTTTTGTTATTATATGCTTATATCTCATGTTTAATGATGTATACATGCTCATTGAGTATTTTATACTCACCAAATAGTGGTTTTTAATTTTTACTGGGATGAGATAAAAGGAAGTTGAATCCAAGTTAATTTCTTTTCTGACTTGGGATGTCAAGTACATCGAGGTAGAATATTATTCACTAAAGGTTATAAATGTCCACTCATAGAGCTTCATGGTACTATGTATAATTAGATGATTGAGTACTATAATGATGTATGAACATTGAACTAATTGACACTTTAGTGGCATTCAAAATGTAATGTATAATGCTTAATGATTGATAATGACAATGATAGTAAAGTGATAGAGACAATGATACTGAAAATGCTAAAATGAAATTCACATATTTTAAAAGAGATTTTTAAGTGCTATATATGTCTGTGAAATTGTGAAGTTAAGGGTATAAGGAAGGCAAATTATTGGGAGTATAAAAAATAATTTTAGTGCAGGCGGTGTAATTTATGAAAGACCCAGTTTTGACTATGGAATAGTATGAAAATTACAAAGGAAACTCTAGCAAAATTTCTGTAAAATTTATAAGTTATAATGGGATTTAAGTATTGGTTAATGAATTAATATTGATTGAATTATTAATAAATAGATTGTTCATAGGTTCTACGAGTTTCTAGTGACCTTGAGTCTACCCATGCCCTAAGACCATCGCAATCCAAAAGTGGGTCGTGACAAAGGTGGTATCAGAGCTAATAGTTTAAAATATGTGTCATAAGTATCAATGAGTCAATAAGTGTACCATGGAGCATAGGATTCCCATCTCGTCATTTGAAGTTATCTATTAATATAGCTATTAGTGTTATCCGTTATGATTTTCATCTTCTATATATATATATATATATATATATACTGTAATATAGAAAGAGGTGTTTATTGAAAATTGATAAAAGTGATAGTAAATTGAAAGTGACTAAAAAAGATTACTATATTGATTGAATAAGTATATGATCAATTGATATTGATTATGTTAGAATCAACTTTAAATATGTGTTATAAGTAATAGCATAATAACAATAATGTTGTTATAAATGAATGAATGATAGAATGAGTGCAATGATGATGAGTAAGTATGATGGATGATTCCATATCATAAAGAATATGAAGCTATTGAGGCATAGAATAGTGAAAAGTTAAGAATATGATTGTAATGAAAGAATAAATACATGTTATAGCAATTAAGTAAAATGAGAAGTAAATGATTTACAAATAGTTCCTATAATGGTATACATAACTGATTATTGAGGTTCAAACATAAGTAAATAAATATTAAGCTATTATTTATTGAAATTTAGGGAATGTGCTCATGGAAAAAAGAGTTAATGGTTCAAATTATAAAGTACAAAAATAAAATATTAATGTTATGATATTGCTAAGGTGATTGAAAATATTAAGGTATAGTACATTAAACTGTATTATCAAATATTTACGGATTGTAGATTGTATACTAATAGGAAATGATATGAAAATTATGGAATACTGCACATGATAAGAAGACTATGGAAATTGGTACATTAGTATTGAATGAGAAAATTCGAGGATGAATTTTATTGAAGGGGGGTATAATATAATACCCTAGGGAGCCCCATCTTGTATGCATGAATTGATTCTCAGTTCATGGTTTAAAAGCATTGAAATGATGGAAAATAATTTTAGAGACACAGTTAGGAAGCAAATGCAATACTTTTCCAGAAATCATCGGTGTCAAGAACACTACTGAGAAAATAGCAGTCCGATAAATTTAATAATTTTTATCCAGACCTAGGGGGATGAAATAAGTTAATTTTATGTGAAATTATGGTGAAAATAAATGTAATATCTGCCATTTTTGTAGTGTTTTATTGATTTTGTATGTTTGGAGAATTTATTAAATTTCAAATGTGAATGTTGAGAATTTCAGGAATTTCTGATTTTTGATACTGCAGGATTTTGTGATGATAATTTCATGTTCTTAAAGATATAATTTGGTAAAGTGTAAAACATGGAAGTTGTGAGTTTATGTCTTGATTATAATTCTATTAAATGGTTTGGCAAAATTCTATTAAATTGTTTGGCAAAATTCTATGTAAGTGATGAGTTGTGTCTATTTGAGCAAGGCTAGTTTGGTTGAGAGATTCTGCAGGGATACAGTGTCTGTTTGAAATTACTGGGAATGACTGAGACAGAATTAGCTAAATGTGTGAACATGAAAAATTTTCCTTTTTATGTTGGGATATGATTGTAAAATTTCAGAATTTTTAGATAAGTGTATCTCAGTGTAGAGTGGGTTTTATCAGACCTGTTCGGAGAGATTCTAAGGCAGAAGTCTGGGTGACTTTTGGAGAGTCACCATGGTCTATGTGTTGGTCCTTTTGAATTTAAATTTTGATATATTGTGCTCTTGCATGTTGATTTTAAGTGATAAAAAGAATTAGTAAGTTTGCATATTTGTAGCTCATTTGCGAGCTGGCTAAGCGTGGGATGTCCAGGTAGGGTTTTAACTTAGAGGAATTTTGTTATGGCGAGCCAGCAAAAAAGAGAGGAGGCATTTTGCAAAGTGGCAAAGTGGCGAGGTGAGTTTGCCGAAGTGGCAATTTGCGAAGAAGATGTTGGAGAAGAGCTTTGTCGAAGAGCTTTGGTGAAGAGAAAAGGCGAAGAGGATTTGGCGAAGAGGATAAGGCGAGGTGGCATTATGCTAAGAGGCATTATGCTAAGAGGGAATGTGCGAAGTGGCATTTCGCGAAGAAGCGAAGCGGTGAAGGAGCGAAGAGGTGAAGAAACAAAGAAGTGAAGAAGTGAAGGAGCGAAGAAGTGAAGAGGCAAAGAAGGGAAGAAGCATTGCCGAGGTGGCATATGCGAGGAAGAGTTCGCGAGGAGAGTCTGGCGAGGTAGCATATGCAAGCTGGAATAGCAAAGTGGCAATGCCGGATCAAGTTTGGCGAGTTGGAAAGTGCGAGCTGGGAATGTGAAGTGGGAATGGTGAGCTAGCCTATGTGAGGTAGCTTTGTCGAGGCAGTTTGGCGAGCTGGTACGCGTGTTTCTGGGCAGAGGTCTATTTAACCCTCAGCAGTCCAGAATTGTTTTCACGATTTTTTTCCTTTCTTTCTTCTTTCGTAAATTCAGTCTTTATCTCAGATTAGTTCTATTTTATATTCTAAGGCATTAATACTCAAATTAATGCACTAGACTTCTAGATTAGTCTATATTAAGGCAAAAATCATCAGATTTGAGCAGTAATCTCAGAATTTCAGTTTGAAGGAAATAAGGCAAATTTTCTTCCTAAGCTATTTTCTTTGGATTTATTTAAGTCTATAGGTTAGGATAATTAAAGCTGGGTATACAGAATTTATTGCTTGCAAATTGCAGTCATTAATGTGGGAGAAATAAGTTTGGTGAGACTGCCATGAACAGTAACTCCAAAAATTAAATGCAGATTTTCTTTAAAGGATAAATAAAAATTGTTATTGGGAATAAAAAATAGAGACTCTAAGATAATTAATTAATGGGAAATCAAGTTGAATATTATTGATTTGGAGAAACCCTTATTTTGTATATTTGGAAAATTTCTTAAGAGAAGAAATTTGAATTGATTGAGGAATTATAAGTGGGCAGATTGTTAAGAGGAAATTAAGAGAAATTTATGTAAGAGGCAAGTATGAATATCCCATTTGATTATTGTTCTTTGAAATTAAAATGACCAAAGTATTCTTATATATTTGGTTATCCTATTGTATATATATATATTTATATACCTGTATAATGTGAATGGCTTGATAAATATTCTTGGATCAAGTCCATATGTTTCTTGCTTGTGAACCCGATTTGAATGATATCATACGATGATGGTCTTGTGACCAATATACTTCCGATGAGATTGAAAACCCATAACCCATGGATAGAATGCTCTTCCCAATGAGAGTAAATTCATTTGTCCATTGTGCACTTTGGGAGCCCAGCCGATAGGGTTTTTATCGGTGTTCCACCTAGAGGGGGCCATGAGCTCTAGGCGCATGCCTGGCCAAGCATGTGTGCACGTTAAGGTAGCAAGGCTACCGATACGTATGTTATGAT
>CANXYC010579346.1:0-10942 GCA_948193065.1 Aleurites moluccanus | reverse complement strand
TTATCTTGCATAAGCTATTTTAAGCTTATTTGTGTATGCATGCCATATAGTTTATTTTAATGGGTTCTTCGTGGTATTGGTAGCAATAGCATCACCCATACCCTAGGACCGTCATGGCTCCTAAGTTGGGCTGTGACACTTTCCATTTGATTTTTTTCTTTGATTTGTGAAGAGAAAGTGATGGAAACTTGATTTTAATACCATACAAATCTTTCTCTATCAAATTAAGCCATAGAAATTCAAGGAAAATTCAAGAACACCATGGTGGGAATTTCGGCCAAATGAGAAATTTTTGGTAAGTTGTTTATTTGTTTGTTTTTATGGTTTAATTAGGTTAATTAGGTGATGGTAGGATTGGGTAAATGGTTTAATTGCATCAATTAATGCATTAAATAATTTTCTCTAATTTTCAAACCCTAAAGTGAAGTTATAAGTTTGGATTTTGTTTAAATGAGTTAGGATGTGTAAATTGGCTATAGAATAAGTTAATTGGATATTTATTGGTGTTTAATTGATGTTCGTATTGTTGTAAAAAATTCGATTGAAGAAAATCGCCGATTTTGACCTATAACAAGGAATTGAGGAATTTGGTGGCAAAGCAAGTTGGCTAGATAATTTGGAGTACTACGTGAGTCTTTTATGCATCATTAGTCATGCTTAAATTGATAAAATGTCATTTGGAATACAATTGTGAAAAATGCCTTTTGGCCGAACCTAATTAGGGCAAAATCCCTAACTTTTGTGCTTGGTTTTTGGCTTATTTTTCCTTGCTCATTTGATTCAATTGTTGAAGATGAGTTGTGATTGTTTCCTATAAATTGCTTTCCATGTGTATGTTTATTGATAATTGGGACAATATCAATATTGCACCAAAACCATGCCGAAAAATCCGTAGGCCAACCATTTGAATGTCACCGTCGCCAGCGACAATAGCATGCCAATTGCATCAATTTTTCGGCCACAAATAACAAAATTATGTTTGTTTTCATTTTTGGTCGTTAGACTTTTGATCATCGTTTTATCAATAATTATTGATGTCTTATTGACTTTAGGCTCATTAAATTGATTTTTAATGAGTTATTGATATTGTTGATGCCATTGTTTTGAAATGGTATCTATTGATGTGTTTATCGCTTCTATTGACTCCGAGGTGATTTGACGGAGTTGCTGTTCCGACTGGGTAATGAGTTCATGCTATCGGTCTTGTGCACATTGTATTGATTGATACCCTGTACTGAGAAGGGATGTCCTAGTCATAAGACCCGTACAGTCTTATGTTTATATATATATATATATATATATATAGTGATTTGTGCTTGACACATTTCTATGCGTTTTATGGCTCTATATCTGTCATTTTCATCTTGTCCATGTGATATGTACTTCATTGTTATGATTGTTTACTTACAGTCATATTCTGTACTTGATTATATATTACAGACATTCTGGGCAGTTTGATTCATTTATGTCATATTCTTATTGCTTATTGATGTTCTATTATCCATATAATACCTGTCATATATATATATATATATATTACAGACATTCTGGGCAGTTTGATTCATTTATGTCATATTCTTATTGCTTATTGATGTTCTATTATCCATATAATACCTGTCATATATATATATATATATATATATTATTGTGTGTTGTTGAATTGATTGTGGATAAATTAATGTTTTGAGAAATTCAGAATCTGTATTCATGAAGAATTTTTTGAGGAAGATTTTATGATTTTAAATGAATAATTTGAAAAAGTGTAAAACATAAAAGTTGTATATTTATATCTTATATTCAGGTCCGTAAAAGGGTTTTATGAAATTGTGTATGCGTGAGGAGATATGCCTCCTCGACTAGAACCTGTCTGGTTAACGATTTTCTGCGGGAAATATGAGAATAATTATTTTTCTTGGAATGTTTGAGGCTCGATGAGACAAAAGTGTAAACATAATAAATATTCCTTTATGTATTATATTATTGACTATAAAATTTTAGGGGAATTGGATAAGTATAACTCAGTTGAGATTAAAATTAATCAGACATGTTCGGATGATTTTGGGTAGTAAAGTCAGGGTGAATTTTAAAAATTAACCATAGTTTGTGTAGATCTCCTTTTGATTTAAATTTTGGGTATGTTGGACCCCTGAGTGTCTATTTTAAGTGACAAAATGGATCAAGGAGTTTGGATGTCTGTAGCTCATTTGCGATCTGGTTTGGTATGAGTTGACGAGGAACGGGTTCCAGCTTGGCAGAATCTGCTACATATGCGAAGTGGCATTTCGGACTAGCATATGCGAAATGGCATTGCGAGCTTGCAAATGTGAGGTGGAATTTGCAAGCCGATAATGCAAACTCACAATTGGCGAAGTGGGATTGCCGAGGTGTCAATTGGGGAAGAGGGGAATTGGCAAAGTGAGATTGTCGAGGTGGCAATTAGAGAAGTGGAATTGCCCAGGTGGCAATTGGCGAAATGGGATTGCCGAGGTAAAAATTAGTGAAGAGGGGAATTGGCGAAGTAGGATTGCTGAGGTGGCAATTGGCGAAGTAGAGATTGACGAAGAGGCATTGGCGAGGTGGCATATGCGAAGTGGACATGCGAAGTGGGATTGCGAAGTGGCATTTGGCGAAGGGATATTTGCGAAGTGGCATTCGCGAAGTAGAGAATTGGCGAAGTAGCATTGGCGAAGTGGCATTGCCGGAGAGGATTGGCAAGGCGGAATTGAGAAGCAGTAGCCTATTTAACCAGATATCCAGTAGTCATTGTCACGATGATTTCTCTTTTCTTTTTCTTCGTTCTTCTTCATTTCTTCTCCTATCTTTCTCAAATTAGTCCCATTTGATTCCTAATGCATTAGTACTCAAAATTAATGCATTAGATCATTAAATTAGAGCATTCTAAGGTTGTATTTCTCATTTTCAAGTCAGATTCTTCAAGAACTCAGTTTTAGGGAAAATAAGGTAATTTTATCCAAACTTCATTTTCTCTTTAGATTAAGAATTTATGGTAATTAAAATACTTATTTATAAGTATATAGAGTTTATTATAAGTGATTAAGACTATTAATTTTGATTAATATAGAAGATATCAAAATTTATGAAATTTGATGAATAGTGATGTGAATAGTAAGTATGTTTTGAATTTCAGATTTTTCTTTAAGGAATAAATTAAATTGATGTTAGGAAACTATAATATAGACTATAAGATGGTTAAATTATATGAAATCATATTATGTATTATTGATTAAGGAAAACCCTAATTTTGAATATTTGGGAAAACTTCCATACGAGAAGAGAACTCAAGAAATTTGAGGAGATTATTAAATGAACAAGCTATTGAGGGAAATACAAGGATAAATTTATTTAGAGGTAAGTATAAACATTGCATATGCATATTGCTCTTTGAGATTGAATGTTCAATCCTTCCTAATATTTTTCCATATGAACCTCATGTTTCGAAATATTGTATTATGTACCTATATTATGAAATTCACTTAATGTTCTTAAACAAATGAAAATTTGTTTCATATGATTACCTTATATGGTAAAAATGACTTGGTCATTCTTCCTTGGACCAAGTTCATATGAAACCTATTTGTTAATTTGAATAAATTATGTTATATGTTGATGGTCTTGCGACCAATATGATTCTTGTGGAATTCAAACTATATAACCCATGATATGTTTATGTATAGAATGCTTTTCCCAATGAGAGTAAATTCATTGGTCCATTGTGCACTTTGGGAACCTAGCTGATAGGGTTTTTATCAGTGTTCCACCTAGAGGGGACCATGAGCTCTAGGCATATGCCTGGCTAAATATATGTTTGCGATAAGATAGCAAGGCTACTGATGCGCTCTGTTGTGATAAGGTAGCAAGGCTATTGATGCACTCTGCAGTTCTATCATATGATTTGACAGTGTTATTCGATTGTGAGCACTTATATTCCTGTAAGCTTAACCTTATAATATTTCTATATTTATGTTATTTTGACTTGATCTATATCATGCATGTTTATATCTTACTGAGTTGAAGGCTCACTCCTCTTCTGTGGATTTCAGAAAGTATTGTAGCTCGAGAGGGAGCTAATATAGAAGACAAAGCTTCTTAATTCACTCCTCCAAGAAGACTCTATGTAATTCTTTTGAGATATATATATATATATATATATATATATATATATATATGTTCAATTGTTTGTATTCTGGTATTGTATGTATGAGGAGTATACTCTAAAGCTCCGTAGTGAGATGTTGAGGATGATACTATTTTGATGTCTAAATGGTTATGATTGGGCTACCCTTGTTCCTTAGTGATGTGGGAAGTATCTTTTGATCGGTAAGAAATAAGAGGAAAATTTCATATTGATAAACATATATATGTATGAATGGTGATTGCATGAATCTTAGAAATGAATTTTTTTTTAATGATAACCATATATGATGTGGATATATAATGTGTATGAGATCCAGGATATGAGTGTTCTACGGGTTTATGGTGGCCTTAAGCCTACCCTTGCCTTAGGACCGTCGCACCACTGGAGTTGGGATGTGACAATTTTCTATGAAAAAATCATTCCCCCACTACCATGGCCGGCCACCTTGGCCCATTTCTAGAATTTTTGATGCAAATGGTGGGTCCCATAACTTTACTTAATTGCACTTGGCCCAAAATTTTTTTTATCTATATTTTTGACCCTAGAACTTTCTGTAATTTATTTTGTCTATTCTGTTTAGATTCAACCTCAAGTGTGGGGAGTGAAATACCTTGTTTTTATTTGTTCTATCATTTAAAAATAGTTCTAGGTCATTTCTGGATCTCAGACAGTGAATTTTCAAAATTGCCCCCAAAATTGTCTTTATTTACAATTTTTGCCATTACTCTTATTTTCAGTGTTTCAAAATATTTTTCAACTCTTTATTTTCATCATAATTTCACATAAAATTAACTTATTTAATCCCTTAGGTTTGGGTCAAAAATTCTTAAATTAGCCGAACTGCTATTTTCGCCGCAGTATTTCCGACACCTACGATTTTCGAAAAAATATTGCATTTGGTTTCTAACTGTGTCTCTAAAATTATTTCCCATCATTTTAATACTTTTAAACCATAAACTGAGAATTAAATCATGCATTCAAGATGGGATTTCCTAGGGTATTACATCTCCTCTGGTGTGAGAGATCGAAGCAGAATATCATGGTCAAAGAAATTATATTGCTCCTGTACCCTTCGCTGTAGAGGTTGAACAACCTTCTCCTTTCCCTTTTAAGTAAGTCTAGGAGGAGATTGGGATTTTGTACCAGAGGATTGAGAGGGAGAGGATTGAAAGGAATCAAATTTTATGGTTCTAGGGCGTTTGGAGGCATGTCCAACCTTGCCCGCACAAGACTTAAATCACTTGGGGACCATGGATTTAATGAAATAATTGAGGGAAATGAAGTTATTTAGGCCAAAATAGAGAAATTGTAGGTAGGAGTGAAAGAGTTTCAAGAGAAAAGTGTTTTAGGAAAACTGTGTTTAAAATGACGCAAGGAAAACTTTAAATCGAGTGCGTCATGACTGCCACGAATAAGTTGTAGCCGATTCATATGAGTCGCAGCTGCGACTAAGAGACACAAAAGCAAAGGTAATTGGGTTGCGACTATTACCAATTTTACACAACTGCGAGAATGGGAAGAGTGAATACCAAAAAGAATACCCAGATTCGCAGGCGCTACAGTGGAGTAACGGCCGTAATTTTGAAAAGTGCAATATAAGACACTTAAATCTAGAATGGCAAGCACTACTTCATTTGTAGTGACCGCTACAAACAAAAGAGTACAAAAATTAAAAGCACAAAACACATCAATTAAACTCATTTCAAGGCAATTTATCAATCTCACTACCATCTAACATGTCTAATTCTCTTTTAATATGATTCATTCTTTCTTCATTAAAGGGCTTAGTAAAACTGTCAGCACATTGATCATTTAAAGCAACAAATTCCAAAGCAATATTATGATTCAAAACATTATCTCTAAGAAAATAATGTCTAATGTCTATATGCTTGCTTCTAGAATGCTGAACAAGATTCTTAGACAAATTGATAGCACAAGTGTTATCATACTTGATATGAATTGTGTTTATATGCATACCTAGGTCATTAATTTGTTGTTTCATCTACAAAACTTGTGTACAACAATAAGCGGTAGCCACATATTTGGTAGATAAAACCACTAAATTTTGCTTCTTGCTAAACAAAGAAACAAGACAATTACCTAGGAATTGATAAGCATCGAAGGTATCTTTGGCAACCAAGAGGGGGTAAATTGGTTATTTAAAAATTAACACCAATTAAAAATTAAATGCAAGATGAAGAGAAGTGAGAAAGAACACGAGATATTTATAGTGGTTCGACCAAACACTTGCTTACGTCCACTCCTCAATATCACACTTGAGTATTTTACTATTATGATCCTTTTAAATAGGTTTAAGATCAAACCTTAGTGTTTTGGCTCACACTTAACCTTCATAATGTGTTTTTCTTACTAGGCTTACACACAAACCTTTAAGAGTTGCAAGAGTATAAGAGAAAAAATATCCCTTAACTAATATCAACTCTCACATAATTAATTGCTCTTCAACAACCTTGAAGAATTACAATTAATACTTTACAAGAATATAAAAACTCAATATTTTGCTCAAAAGACACTAAATGTGTAAGAGTATGAATTAATGCAATAGTAGAGGTTGTTATTTCTTTTAAAACCTTCATACCAACCCACATTTACAGTCTTCCACCAAATATAGTCATTTTGCTTCATTTAATGCTTATAAATGCATTCTTTAGCTTTTCCAACAGCTAGTTTTTTTGTCAATTAGCGTAGAGTAGTGGACCTGGGGCTGAAGAACTTCATAGTTGTGACTCGCTTATAGCAATTATGAATGTCGTTGAGTCGCAGTTGCGACCAAACTGTAGCAGATATGACTATTTACCTTATTTCTCCAGAAATCTTAACCTTTGAGCTCCTTTAGTAGCTGGCATGACTTTTTGCTCACTTGGACCTTTAAGCTTATGGATCTTCTGGACTCCTTAATCACGGTTGTGACAAGTTGATAGCGACTGCAACTATAATACCCTATAAAAAGCTTAACATGTTTTTATGAATAAAGTTCTCAGTATGTGATTTGAAATTATTGAAATGACTAAAGATAATTTTAAAAACTCAGTTAGAGTGAAAATGAGAAATTTTTTCGAAAATTGTCGGTGTTGATATCGCTGCGGCAAAAATAGCAGTCTGGTCAACGGATGAATTTCTGATTTTGACAATTTATGATTCTGACTAGAGGGTAAATGATTATGTGTATGCATGTGTAAATACAATAAAAAGAAAGAGGTGAAAAATATTTAAGAGCACTGAAATAGTAAATAATGGCAAAACCGTAAATAAAGGGAACTTTAGGAGTATAGTGCAATTTCAACAGTCTGAGTTTCAGAACGGCTCTGAAACTATTTTTTTTTATAAAGTATTAATAAAAATAAGATGTTTGAATATTCACTTTAAAATCCAAATCCCAACGGAATTGTCAGAATAAATAACTGAAGGAAAAATGTGGCAAAAGCACAATTTAAGGAAAGTTGAAGGACCAAAAGGAAATTTGCCAAATGTGACTTACTATAAGCCACACTTAGCAAATTTTTGCCCATTTTTGTTCTTGTCCATCCGTAGCTTTCTCCCACCATTTTCTATTTGATTTTTCTTCCATTTTGTTAAGAAAAATCCATGGAAACTTGATTTAAACACCTTATAATCCATCCTCCATCCATTTCCATCCATAGAAATCAAGAAATTTTCAAGAACAATGCATATGGGATTTTCGGCCACTTCACAAATTTGAGGTAAAATGTTATTTTGGTTGATTTTATAGTTGATTTAGGGTTAATTAATGTTAGTTAGATTGGGTAATTAGTTTAATTGCATCAATTGATGCAATTAAACTAATTACAATGCATATAGTATTTTTACCCAATTTTCAAACCCTAAACCTAAGTTGTATGCATTGATTTTGTGCAAATAGATTAGTATGTGTAAATTGAGTATAGACTAAGTTAACTGGATGTTTATTGATGAGTAATTGATGGTTGAATTATTGTAGAAAATTCGATTGAAGTAATTTGCATTTTTGCCTACTTTGATGAATTTGAAGGAATTGGTGACAAATCAATTTTGCTAGGTGATTTGGAGTGATAGGTGAGTCTTTTATGCATCATTTGTTATGCCTAAAGTGTTAAATTTCCAATTGGAATCCATATATGAAAAGGCCAAAGTGGCCGAACCTAATTAGGGCAAAATTGCCTTATTGTGTTCTTTTTTTCCTATGGCTTTTACATGCCAAATTAATTCATTTGATAATGTTTATTGAGTTGTATTTAATGTCTATGGAATTGCTTTCAATGTGTATTATTGTTAATTGGGGCAATGTCAATGTTGCACCCAAAACATTGCCAAAATGTCTATTGTTGGTTACACACCAAGTGTTCGATAAAATGCCTAGATTAAAAATCCATTGGCCAACTATTTGAATGCCATCGTCGCCAGCGACTATGGCATGCCAATTGCGTCAACTTTTTGACCGTAAATGATCAACTTATGTTTAATCCCATTGTTGGTTGCTAGACCTTTGGTCATTGTATAATCGATTGTTATTGATATCCTATTGATTCTATTGCTCATTTAATTGATTGATGATAAGTTATTGATACTTGGTGATGGCATTATTTTGAAATGATATCTATTGATGTGTTTATTGATTCTATTGATTCTGATGTTATTTGACAAAGTTGCCGCCCCGATAGGGTAGTGAGTACATACTGTCAGCATTGTGCACAATGTATATTGTTATGCCCTAACTGGGAAGGGTTATGAATCCTAGTCATAAGACCTGATCGGTCTTATGTTTATTGATATGAGTTTGATTTGTACTTGACACATTTCTATGCATATGGCTCTATTATCTGTCATTATCTGACATTATCTATCTTATCCATGTGATATACTATCCATTGATGTGATTATTGACTTACAGTCATATTCTGTAATTGATTATGTATTCTAGAGATTGTGAGCAAATTGATTCATTTACTTCATCTGCCTATTGCTTATTGATATTCCATTACTCATTTTAATGGTCGATGTATATTAGATTCACTGAGTATCATATATACTCACCCTTTTACTATTTCCCTCTCTCGGTATCGAGTAGGAGGCAGATATCCCAGCTTTTTGATTCTCTGTGGATTCTGCAGTTTTATAGTATTGTAATTATATTAAACACTGAATGTTTTTTTGTATGTTCATATCCAAGCTGCTCCATGGGTTATGTACGGTATAGTTAATATATGAACATATATGTATAGTTATATTGGAGATTAATTAATAAGATGGCTATGGTAATTACATAAAGTTATAGAATGAATGACAGAGTAACAGAATGAATAGTGCTTATGTGAATGAATGAATATAGACTGTTATATGATTGATGATGGGTATAGATGTTTCCGCTGCGATATTGTGTGGTATATGATTGTATTGTAGTGATTGATGGGTTCTACGGTTACCGGTCCCCTCGGCATCTCTCGCACCCTAGGACCATTGTGGCCTATCGGATCGAGTCGTGACAGCAACTATTTTGAGCATTCTTAGTAGTGGCTGCTATGCTTGAGTAGCAGTATCACATCCTAACACCAGTGGTGTAACGGTCCTAGGGCAAGGGTAGGCTTAAGGCCATTGTAAATCCATAAAATACCTATAACCTGGATCTCATATAGATTATCAAGCATAGCCAATCTATGAATCATATAATCATCATTCATGCATTTCAATATATATATCTTCATATGATTTCCTCTTGTTCTTTACTGATCAAAAGATACATCCCACATCAATAAGGAAAATGGGACAATCCATAAATATGTCAATTTAGACATCAAAATAATATCATCCTTAATATTTAATTACGGAGCTCTAGAGTATACTCCTCATACATATACAATTACATTAATACAAAATATGGTTCATCAAAATAATTATATAGAGTCTTCTTGTTACATCCCAAACTATAGGGTTGCGACGGTTCTAGGGTATGGGAATAGTTCATGCAACCAGTACCGCGAAGAACCCAAGTCACATGTTATCATTCATGTTTCTATTACACTTAACCATTTTTATGACATTTTTTTCCCTTTAACACTTAAGTTTTTACAGAAAAATGGACAGAGTCTTCTTTGTAATGTTAACATTCCCCAAATAGAAAAACATAACAAAAACACTTCTAATGTCAATATCAAATCCCAAGTCAACCTCCAATGCACAACTCACATCAATTCGTATTCAAGCCAACTCATGCTATACAATTCATATCAACTCATGTAATGACTTCATATATCATAGGTCATCTAACAATTCTCTGTAATACCATTCATACATAGGCATATATCATATAAGCTTACCGTAGCAGCTGCACCCCTGTCACAGTATATACATACATAGGCATACATATCATAACATACAATCACATCACAACAGATAATTATACTTTTACATGTCCACAAGTCATACTCAAATATATATATACAAATAATATTATGGAGTATTCTTCTTTTATACTAGGGAAAGACTATACATCTACACCATGGCTGGAAGATCAAAAGTAGCCGGGGATGTCCGCGTCTCACCCTCCTTTCCCTGAAATAGTTTCAACAAGGTGGGGTGAGTATAAAATACTCGGTGGATATATAAATATGAGATGCATTACTAATTTACAATACACATCTTATCATTTATGACAATATTAGGTATGATGCTACTTTAACAATGTGTAGGCAATATTAGATATGATGACAGTTATCGATATGAAGACAATTATGTATATATGATAACAGTTATTGATATGAAGACAATTGT
>CANXYC010579324.1:0-76433 GCA_948193065.1 Aleurites moluccanus | reverse complement strand
GCTTAAGGCCACCATAAACACATAGAACTCACATATCCTGAATCTCATTTATATTACACATTCATAATAAATATAGATATCATTCAATATTCATTTCTATGATCTATATAAGCATAATTCATATCTTTATTTTTATCATTTCATAATTTTCTCTTGTTCCTTACTGATCAAAAGATGTATCCTACATCACTAAGGAACAAGGGCAACCCAAAATGTAACAATTTATACATCAAAATAGTGTTCTCTTTAATAATTAACTACAAAACTCTAGAGTATACTCCCAATATATATAATACCATAATACCATACAATGAATATACATAAATGTATATTTCAAAATGATTACAATGGAGGCTTCTTGGAAGAATAAATCAAGAAGCTTAATCTTCTCTACTAACTCCCTTACGAGCTACACTATCACCTGAAATCCACAGAAGAGGAGTGAGCCTTCAACTCAGTAAGATATAAACATGCAATATGAAAGAAATATATATATACATATATATATATATCAATTCAAAGGAAAGGTCAATTCCAAGAACATGGGTAAGAAATCATCATATGGTTAGGTTTACAAGAACAGAAGTGTTCACAATCGAATTGCACTGTCAAATCACATGATAGAACTACAAAGTGCATCAGTAGCCATGCTACCTATCACAACAGAGCGCATCGGTAGTCTTTGCTACCTTATCTCAAATGCATGCTTGGCCAGGCATACGCCTAGAGTTCATGGTCCCCTCTAGGTGGAACATTGATAAAAATCCTATCAGCTAGGTTCCCAAAGTACACAATGGATCAATGAATTTACTCTCATTTGAAAGAACGTTCTATCCATAGGGTCATATGGTTTCAATCTTACAAGAAACATATTGGTCACAAGACCATCAACATATAATATAAATTCAATCAAGATAGCAAATGGTTTCATATGAACTTGATCCAAGGAAGAATGACCAAGCCATTTGCATTCATATAATGTAATCACATGGAACAATTCATTAATTATCTGAGAACATCATAGGGATTTCAAATAATAGGTGCATAATATAATATCATGTATATAAGAGTCATACTGGTGAACATTAAGAATGCTTGGACATATCATTTCAAAGAAGCAATAAGCAAATGCAATGTTCATACTTACCTTTACACAATTTATCCTTGAATTTCCTTCAATAATTTGCTCAACAATAATCTCCTCAATTTTCTTGATTTTCTCCTCCTAAGAAATTTTCCCCAAATATTCAAAATTAGAGTTTTTCTTAATCAATAATACTCAATATGATTTCTTAACATTTAACCATCTTATAGTTTCTATTTTTAATTCCCAACATTAATTTAATTCATCTCTAAAAGAAAATCTGAAATTTATTTCTAATCTATTGTTCACGTTACTATTCATGACAGTCCATAAATTCTGATTTCTCCAACATTAATTATCATTAATAGCTTCAAAATGCTTGCAATAAATTCTATATACCTATAATTAACTATTTTAACTACCAGACTTTATTAATCTAACAAGAAAATGACATTTGATGGAATTTTACCTTATTTCTTTAAAAACTGATTTCCTGAGAAAATCTGCTTGAAACTGCTGATTGATACCTTAAAATCTAATAATCTAGGAATCTAATGCATTAATTTTGAGTATTAATACATTAGAAAATAAATGGAACTAATCTGAGAAAAACTGAAGAAGAACGAAGAGAAGAAGAAAGAAAATCGTGAAGAGAAACGCTACTAGGCACTGGTTAAATAGGCTACTGCCTCAAAATTTCACTCGCTAGCTCGCCATGCCAATCTGCCTCGGCAATGCCACCTTGCATAAGTTAGTTTGCAATTCCCACTTCTCCAATCCCCTTCGGCAATGCCACTTCGCACAAGCCAGCTCGCAATTTCCACTTCGCATATGCTGTCTCGCCAAACTCTCCTCGCGAACTCCTCTTCGCATATGCCACCTCGCATATGCCTCTTCGCATAATGTCACCTCGCCTATTCCTCTTGGCCAAACTCTGCTCGCCTATCTCCCTCTTCGCATAATGCCACCTCGGCAATGCCTCTTCGCATAATGCCACCTCGCCTATTCCTATTCGCCAAACTCTGTTCGCCTATCTCCATCTTCGCACATGCCCCTTCGCATATGCCACCTCGTATATGCCTCTTCTCCAAATTTCTCTTCACCTAACTCCACTTCGCATGTGCCACCTTGCCACTTCGCTTGCTCGCATTGTCGGCTGGCAAATGTCACCTCGCATTTGCCGGCTCGCTAACACCAATCTCTGTCGAGCTGAAACCCTTCCTCGACAATTTATATTTAATCCACTCGCAAATGAGTTACAAACATCCAAACTTCCTGATTCTTTTTGTCACTTAAAATAGATATTCAGGGATCCAACATATCCAAAATTCAAATCACAAAGATAACTACACAGACTATGGTGACTCTCTAAAATTTACCATAACTTACTGCCCAAAATTCATCCGAACAGACCTGAGTATTTCCATTCTCCACTGAGTTATACTTATCCAAATCTCCTGAAATTTTAACAGCCAATATCACAACACATAAAGGAACATTTCTCATGTTTACACTTTTGACTCAAACAGCCTCAATCATTCCCAGAAAATTTAAACGCTCACAGATTTACTGTAGAGAATAATGAACCAGACATGTCCGGCTCAAGAAGGCATAACTCTTTACTTACACAGAATTTTACATAACCATTTTACAGAATTAAAGACGAAATATACACCTATAACTTTTATAATTTACACTTTATCAAATTATTCTTTTAAAATCAAGAAATCAGCCTCACAAAATTACCCTGCAACCAGAAATTTCTGAATTTCTTCAAAACATTTATATATCCTTAATTAATTTCAACAAACATAACCCAAAAATGACAGATATTACATCATCACTTTTAATTCTCACCATTTTATTCTAAATGTCAGATTTTTTTATACTTTCTTGTCATTCTCCTGATTTTGACATTCAAAATTACAGACTTTTGTTAACATATTAAAACCTCTCCTTAAATCACTTTATAATCTTTATATAGGGTCTGATTTGTCTTTATCATGAGATTATAATAATATAATAAAAAGAGATTATATTATTAAATAATACTCATAGAGAGCTATCTCTAGGTACGGTGATTGGGGTGGCATCGGTTCAGTTTGGTTAGTTTGAATAGTTATTATAAAATCAAATTAATATTTTCAGTTTAAAAAATTTTCAAATCAAACTAATAATCAATATATTATTAAACCATCAATTTTAGTTCGATTTGTCAACTTCAAACAAAGATTTTTTTTTTTTTTATAAAATCATCATTATTTTATTATAAATTTAAGAAAAAACACCGATAAAGTATCGATAATAAAAAAAAATTTTAAAATAGGTCAATATTGTACAATTCAAAATTTATCTATTCTATTAATTAATAAATTCAAAACTTGTATTTTTTAAGAATTAGACTATTTATATTTATCTTAAATTAATTTTCATGGATAGTCATTTTTTAAAATTTTAAATTAATATTGTTAAAAAAAATATGTTGTAGTATATAAAATAAAATTATATATATATATATATATATATATATATATATATAACTTCAGTTTGATTCGGTTTAAAATCGAAAAAAATACTGAAATCATAAATCAAACCAAATTTTTAATTTACTCTATTTTTTAAATTAATTCAAATCAAATAAATTATGAAATTATTAATTTTAATTTGATTTAATTGATTCGGTCAATTTGACTTCCATCCTAACGGTGATTCAATACTGGGAGAGCTAGCAAGATTTCCTAATATATATATATATATATATATATATATATAGCTGCAACCACCACCTAAAAAAAAACACCTGAGGATAAGAACAAAATAAAATATAAAAACTCATTTTCAAGGGAGGAGGAGGAGAAAATTTCATGCTGTGCTATAGATTATTCCAAATCTTAACGTAAAATATGAGAATCCACAGAAAATTAAATTATGTGGTAGCTATAGAAAGGAATAGCATATAGTAAAAAATGTGGACAAACCATCAAATTCCTCAAAGAAGAAAGCAATTAACTTTTATCTAAATCAGGAAACAACATAACAAACAAAACCCAAAAGCCAATTTCATGTATGATATATTGAACAGCTCTGGCCTCTGGCTAAAATTTTATTTTATAAAATAAATAAATTTTATTTATATAATTTCATTTTCAATCTTTATAATTATACTTCTAAAATTTCATTATGTTCTTGGATTTTTGTATTTACTTTTTATAATTGCATTTATATCTATTTAATTATATCTTTTAATAAGATAATATTATATTTGGTATATAGCATTACTATAGAGTATAGACATTGCGCTTTGCAATACATAAAACATTTTTTCAATCATAATTAACTAAATAAAGTGCAAAGTAATTTAATAATTTACTAAAATAATCACTACTAATTGAAAATTTTACTTGCATCATTATTCATTCAAAGCTTTAAATTAATTTGGTGCAAGTTGATGGAACAATTTTTGTTTGAGTCAAAAGTTTGTTTAGTCCATATGAAACATGAATGTGTATTATTAGATGGAAAATTACATACAAGGCCATATAAAAGATGTTTCAATTCTAATATTTTGTATTATAAGATAGATACTCAATTATTACATTATCAAATACGATGATTGCGATTAATACTATTAGGTTTCGTATTATAAGATAAATACTTAATTATTGAATTACTAAATATGATGATTTGAAGTTAACATCATGTTTCAATGCTTTAGTGCCTAGACATAAAGCAGGAAACTGTAACTAAACTACTCAAATTCGAACTCCATCCAGGCAAGATCTTCCATCTAGCTTGTTGCTTTGTTGAAGTTCTAGGTATTCCTTGTATTTGATGCCAATATATGCTGGTGCAGTAGTTTCTCGTTCTAGTAACTCTGCTGCAGGACTAAAAACTGAATCTAGTGATGGTCCATGTTGCATGGCAGTGGATATCCTTGTAACTTTGTTGTTCACTACTGCTAGATGTAGAACGCTTTTATACTTTCCATTACTATAAATCTATACCAAAAAATATAATGTTTTGACATAAAAGAATTAGCATGTAATTATATTTCAAATTCTAATACAAGTGTGAAAGAATTTAGAAAGCTGCACATTAATGCACCTGGAGATGATCGCCAGTGTTAACCAGAAAAGAGTTGGGGGAGCATTTAAGTTTACCCACTTCCCTTTGTGTTGCACTTGAAGGCCAGTAACTCTATTTTCTATTAGTAGGGTCAAGAGGCCATGATCTGAATGAGAAGGCAAGCCCATTGCTAGTTCTGGCGGTGTACAAGGTGGATAGTAGTTTGCTACATTTACTTGTAGAACTTGCTCCAAATTCAATATTCAGCTTCCAATCCTAAGCTCTCAGATATTCCTTCAAGTAATTCTCTTGCTACTTCTCTGGTTCTTTTGGAGTATTCTAACAGACTCTCACTACATCAATAAAGTTGAAAGCAAAAATTAGAGAATTAGCCTTCTATGAGATGGTGAAAATAGACAAAGGTCTGCTTGACATCGCTGTTGAGGAAGACAATATATTGGAAAATACATTTAAGTCATTTAAGTTTGTCTTAAACGGAACCTTCACATGTGTTCTTAAAAGCTTCAAAACAGTTAAGCAACCCTCTTAAACTGTTTTTCCCAGTGGCATCTAAAATAATACTTTCTCAAAAAAAAAAAAAAAATGTAAACTTTAATGCCAAATAGGCTCTAATAGTTATTTCAATTTTATGAACTTGCAAAAGTTAAATATGCCAAAGAAAGAAAACCAAGAAGAAAGGGCCTTCACAATTATACACATAAGGTGCATAATATCCAACAAGAAAAAGACAAAACTTCCATGGTTTGATTTCATCTTCCTGATACTGTTATCAATAACTATTCCACTCCATCTTATAAATTGTAAGATACCTTTTTTCTTTTCTTTTCTTTTTTTAATCATAACCTATCTGCAAATGCTATTAAGAAGAGAAGCAATATATACCTGAAACCAGCCGGTTTGCCAGGTGAATGAAACACAGGATGTACAAACACCTTGAGAAAATCCCTCCAAGAAAAGACCTTCTCCACTGAAGTATTAAAGCTGGTGCCAGACCGTATTGGGTCCAAAACATGCTTCCCTTCATATTCCTGCTTCACTTCCTCTGGCAAATCAAAAAATCCTTTAAATGCATCTATTATTGATCTCATTATTCTCTCTGGCACTCCATTATTGATCGCCTTGCATCAATAAAATATTCAACAGATGATATAAAAAAGTAAAAGATTAAAGGAAAATAGTTACTTAAAAAAAAAATTATACCATGAAGAATCCCCAGTCCTGACAGGCTTTGCCAAGATCATGAATGATTTTGGATCGTTGATTAGGACTACTTGAAATAAGTAGAGAGTAATCACTAACAGGAATTGGCTCCTCTGGGTCTGAAATTTGACTCCTAAAATTCTTATTTTATTCCATTACTGAATAGATAAACCTTTTATTTTTGAATCAATTGATTATATATAACCTTTACAGATATGATATATAAATAATATTATTTTATTCTTCTTACATGTTTCTTATTTTAATAATTTTTTTAAAAAAATTAATAAATAGTATGAAAACATATTTTTTATATTTTTATTAGAATGAACTTCCATACGTGAATAAAGTGAAAATATATTCATTTAATTTTATCTTTATACGATAAAAATTATATATTTTTTTTTCAATAATAATAATTTACCATCTTATAATTTTAGTCTCACAGTCCACATAATTATTGAAAGTATAGGTAAATATAAATTGATGCCTAATTGTAATATCAAAGACTAAATTAAAAAAAATTAATTTTGAATGAATTGAAGAATTGAAAATTAAAATTTTTAATATAGGTGCAAAGTAAATAAACAATTCAATTTAAGTAATTAAAAAATTTAGTTGAAAAACTATATCATAAATAAATAAATATAACTTGAATTTAAAATTTTTACTAGATGCATGCAGGATAATGTTAATAAAAATATGTTATAACTTGTAAAATAATTTCAAAATAACATCCAACAACCAAAGATTTGGCCATTGACAAAACTATATCAAATAAAATACAATAAATTGCAGAAAATTGCAAAATGAAAAAGCTCAAAATTAACAATACCAATTTTGCAGAATTTCACCGAACCATTCAATTCAAAATAAAATACAACGTATTTCCAAGACAGAGATTTAAAAATATAAATTATCAAGAAATAGATTTCTAGAAAAATTCAATCAATAAATCATCAAATCCATCATTTTCGTAGAAAAAAATAAGATTTAACCAAAATATATCAATAATTAAATAAAAAATATATATATATAGAAATCAGAACACTAACAGAGAGAAGACACAGAGCCAACAGCAAAGGATTGATAGATATGTACATAGTTATTGGATTGTACTCTTACTATAATATATGTGGGAAGACACAGAGCCAGAAATTGTAAATAGAGCTACTCAAATTCGAACTCGATCGAAGCAGGATTTTCCATCCAGGTTGTTGCTTTGCTGGAGTTCCAGGTAGTTCTTTTACTTGATGCCAATATATGCTGGTGCATTGCTTTCCCTGTCTAGTAACTCCGGTGCTGGACTAAAGACTGAATCTAGTGATGCTCCATTTGCCATGGCTGTGGAAATCCTTGTAGCTTTCTTGTTCACAACTGCATGAAGTAGAACGCTCATGTATTTTCCATTACTCAAAATCTATATCAAATTAACAAAAAGTAATGAGCTATAAGCATGAGGAAAAGGGTTATGTTTACGAAATCTATAATTTTCATATGAACTTTTAATTTCGATTAAACAAAAGGAAAGATAATCAGATTTATGTGTTCGTTCAATTTCAGCAAGAAATTTTTTTTATAGGGTTTCTTCTTTCTTTTTTTTTTTTTTTTTTTATTTATGTTTTGAACCTAGGAATTACAAGATCAAAAAGACACCTGCTACCACACATTAAAGATTGGGTTTTTCTCAAAATTGTCTGAGATACTTAAGAATGCTGGCCCTGAGAAGTATGAATCTCATCAGTTTGAATCAGGGGGTTATAAATGGTTTTAGATTAATTCCCATCAATTCTCACATTATATTTTGATAGCTCAATTACATGATTTTGGGGTTTGTAATAATTTCAAGTGTTGGGAATACGTAGGAAATTGGTTTTGTATCGTGGAAATGATGGAAAAATAAAAATGGAAGTGGTCACATTTATCTCTACTTAGTAATTGGAGAGGCAAATGCAATTCCTGCTGGATCCCAAGTTGATGTGATTCCCAAATTGTTTGTTTATGATCAGATTCAAGACAAGTATTTGACCATCCAGGGTTTCTTTCCTCTTAACCTTGCTAGTTTTCTGTCTAATAGTCGTTAAACGCTCGCTAAGTAATCAGTTCTTGCAAGTAATAATAGGACTAATTTTTTAATTATACCCCCTCAATTATGATACTTTGACAAGACCAAACATTTTTTTTTTCTAATATGTGAATGCAGATGATAGAGCAAGCAGCTACCATTCTTTATCTGAGAATGGTTTTGACCAACTAGTATCACTCGAGATGTTCAATGATTCCTCCAATGGATATCTTGTTAATGATTGATGTGCATTCGGAGCTGTCATAAAGTATGCAGATAAAGGGGAGAAATTTTCCATTATAAAAGAACCTGCAAATGGTACTTTTACATGGAAGATTGAGATGTTCTCAACTTTACCCGAGGGAGAAAAGTTTTCTCAAGAATTTAATGTTTCACCGCATAGGTGGTTCGTTGACATCCTTATTCTTGATTTTCTTGCTACAGTTCTTCAAAAGATGATTATTTAATTATTCTGTAACAAATGTGTAATGATGATTTCAGGCAATTGAAGTTATATCCAAAAGGAGATTCAAGTTCAAGTGGTAGAAGTCTGGCAATCTTTCTACATTTACTTACTAATAGTGCTCATCCTCGACAGAGTGTATGCAGAATATAAGATGATAGTAAAAAAAACAGACCCAAGAAACTGGATGAATATTATCCATCCAATTAGAATCTGGTTAGAGGAATATTCGAAGGGACGGATCATAATTGCCATCCTTCATTATAATTTTGCATATCTTGAGACTTGTTTGATACATCTGGGGAAAGAACGTGACTAGTTATCTATTATACAACTTTATTGGGATCAAGTAAAGCATGGTGATGCCCAAAGAGTACTGTATTGTTTTGATAATAATTACATGGAAAAACTAATTTCAATTCTTAAATCCTTCTATCAAGATTTTCATATTCGACGGTCTTTAAATCCATAAAAACAAAGATCATGGATCAAAAGCTTAACTAAAAATCAAACTCAAAATTGAATCCTAATTAAATTAAAAATATAATAAATATTATATAAAATATAACATAATTAATTCCATTCCATTGCAGCATATCAAATGTGGGCTGAAAATTGTCTTCAAGACAGGAAATATAAGCTTCTATTTTCAGGATCATTTCAGCTCTGAATCTGCATATTAATGTTTCTCTACATCCATTAAAGAAACAACATTTTGAACTATAACTGTAGTATAAAAGGATAATCACTTGTAAGAACAAAAGTTTTACTTACAATTACATGGTATTGTAACAAAATATAGCATTATCCGGTTTTGGATCAAATAGAACACATACAGTTTTGGGTTTATTAATAAATTATTTTGGTGTGTATTCATAGTGTATAGAATTCTCAGCTTGTAGAGAAATTCAAAAACAACTCATTTTGCAAATTTTTCACCTGAAAAAAAGATGATCATAGGCATCATAAAGGAAGAACAGAGCTGCTGTTCCTGCTATACCTTGACAAGAACAATTTCCCACCACAAGAAATTGATCTCTTTAATGAACTTGGCCCAATTTGCAAAGATCTCCCAATAGAAGAACTAGCCATGAATTTTAGCAAACGTTGATTTCCACTAATTCCTTTTGGAACAA
This sequence comes from Aleurites moluccanus, assembly GCA_948193065.1. Lineage (NCBI taxonomy): Eukaryota > Viridiplantae > Streptophyta > Magnoliopsida > Malpighiales > Euphorbiaceae > Aleurites > Aleurites moluccanus. The sequence continues at coordinate 66,399 of CANXYC010579324.1, read as the reverse complement.
TTCCCATATTAGATTCACTCTGTTTTACCAACTCTGTTATTGAATTTCGATCAGATTGTATTTGATGAACATTGGCAAGAGCTTGACTGATATTGAAAGCTGATAAAGAATCCAAAGATACTGATCTTCTCATTGGCTGTAACCCCTCTTCCTCTCCATTCAATTCTTCAACTCTCTTTCTTCTATTCTGATCATGTAATTCCTCTTCTTCTTCTTCCTCCTCCTCGGTTCCAATTCTCAATTCACCATCTTCACCTTCCATTTCTCTCTCAGATTCTCCATCATTCCCAGGAACTCCGATTCGGGCTTCTTCTCCAGTGCTTACGCTTTCATTATTGCCTTCTAAAGTTGTTGCTCCAGCTGAATTTGCAATAATTGGAGCACGACACATAGGGCAATTTGTATGTGATCTAAGCCAAGTATCAATACAAGAAACATGAAAAGCATGGCTACACTTAGGTAACAGCCTAAGAGTTTCATCTTCTTGAAATTCACTCAAGCAAACAGAGCAATCTGTTCCTTCAACAAGACCATCACCTCTTTTATACTTACAAATAGCAATAGAATTAATCACTGATGGCTGCAGCCCAATTGTATTTATATACCAAACTGGATGATCAATTACAGGACCATGATCTTCATCGAGAAACTGGATTTCATTTCTTTGCTCTTCTTCTTCCTCGTTTGTTCTTCTCCTTCTTGACCCAGAATAGAATTTGACATAAAAAGCAGAAAAACAAACAAGAAGAAAAACTGAGGCTAGAACAATACCTGTAATTAAGAATTTGTTGGGATTTGGATGGTGAATTGAAGGAGAGCTGCAAGTGGAAGGAAGTTTATCTAGGTAATAATTTGGGTAATTATCACAGCAATAAGTCAAACAAATTCCCTCTGGACAAGTTCTCTCTGTAACATTCAATTCACAGAATTGTACACAGATTGTTAAAATATTACCATTTTCAGAATCAGATAACAATTTTCTGAATTGAAAACCCATTAGAGAGGAAGAGAAAGAATGGCAATCTTGGATGTGAAAAGAAAGAGAAGCATCAAGAAGAGAAGAGAAGAAAAGAAAAGTCAAAAGAATCACAGCTTTTTTTAGCTGCAGAGAAGAGAGAAGAAAAGTTGGATTTGGTAATTTTCTAAGAAGTTGCTTTGAATTGAAAAATTGGAAATACTGAAAGAATAAAACTTCATTATTGTTTTTGAATTGGTAGTTTCTTGGTGTTACCTGCCTGTTTGTTTTGACTATCCTGCTGTTTTTTTTTTTATCTGGATTCTATATATACAAGATGGGTCATCAATAGGCCTAGGCCTAAACTCCAGCCCAGTCCACAAAATCCACTAAAATACATCACATTACACATGAATAAACAATTTCAGAAAATAATATGCATGAGAGATATGAACATGGAAAAATTACACCATAAAATTTGCTACAAAATTAGATCCAACTTGAATGGTAATACAAATTAACCTCAAAAATCTCCAAACTTAAGAAATTCATTCATATTGTACAAGTAAAATGCATTACAACACTATTTTTACTCGTAACATTATTTTATTTATCACGATCTCATTTTAAAAGATATTATTTTTTTATATAATATCTATCAATATTAATTCTTACTATGCATTTGAGTGCAACCTTAAACTGGACCCAAAAAATTTAATTTTAATTCATGTATAAATTGATATAAAAATATTTTTAATTAATTAATTAAAAAATAATATTTATTATGTAATAGAAATCAGCAGACAATATAATAAATTAATATAAATAAATTGATACATTTTTTTTCTTATTTCTTTTCCCTCACGGATATTTGAATAAAACTTGTGACTCGTGTGAAAGGGAAAAAACTTAAAATTCTCTTTCTTGACTTTTATTAAATAGTAATGAGAATATATTGATTGATAATTAGTTTAATGGTAAAGGTTGCTTTAACAGATAAAGATGTTAATTGAGGTGTTATTTAAATGGTAAAATATATTTATATTTTATAATGAGATTTTAGGATTGATATGTGAAAAATGTATATATTAGAAGAGACAACCACGAATCCCGAAATAAGATTTAGTTTTATCATATCTAAAACGGAAACATAGATATTTGTGGTTAAAAAAAACGGATAAAGCTGTTAAGTATTAACTGGGTATTTAGCAACAGAATTGATAAATTAAAGTTTTATTGTTAAGGGGATATTTGTATCTACTTAAAATAGATATATAAACAGTGTTTCAAATTTAAAAAATATTAAACTATTTTTTTTTAATATTTCAATATAAAAATAAACATCATTTTAAAAGTTAAGAAAAAAAAATTAGACCTGATAGCTTTTTTAAAAATGAAATTTTCAAAATTCTATTTTCATCTAAACACCTCATAAATTAGAATTTTGTTGAAATAGATTTTGTTAAAAATTCAATTTGTCAAAACTCCTATGAGTTGCTCAAGTAAAATCATGTTTTAGTTATCAAAATCCGTCTTCAAACATAACAATTTTTACTACTAAACACTAATTTCATTAATAATTCACATTGCACTGCATTGAATTGAGTTTTTGAATCCTCAAATTGAGATTCAAACAACCTCCAAGTATGAGTCAAATTTAAGATTAAGTGGAATCTAAGAATGAGATTAGAGAGGTTAATTAAATCACACTATTTGCAATGCATTTTTAAGAAATTGGCCCTTTTTTTTTTTTGAAAATCCATGGAAATAGTGATTGAAAGCGATTGTTACATATGGTTCAAGCCATATTGCAAAACAAAAAGGACGGCTTTTTTATTTTTTGTAATATATTCATAAAATCATGAGATTATAGAGTTATTCTGATTTGAAATCTATTTTTTTTAACTAGAAAATAAATATTTAATTATAAACTATTAACTTTATTTATTTTCATAATTAAATTTTACTATGTTAGAAATTTTTAAAAGGAAAAAATGGTTAAGATTTCAATTTATCAAAGACTTAGAAATATATTCATTAAATTACTTGTTCTAGTTACTTTGCAATCACTAAATTATTATTAACCTAATTGTTTTTCTATTTTTAGTATATTAATAGGCAAGCTACAAGGAGTAGAAGAAGAACTGAAGTTAATAGTATAAATGATCGGGCTTTAAGTAGTTGGTGCTGAAGTTATTATATGGTTACTGATACCTAATCAGGCTTATCTAGCTACCCATCTCTCTCTCATTGTTTTTTTTTTTTTTTTTTTTTTCTTTTACAATAATTATTTTACTTGTTAATAATCAATAGTCAGTATTCACCATTTTCTCATATATATATATGAGCACATATATTTGTATTTAATCAGAGTTAGGTCAAAGTAATTGGTTTGAATCTCTTCTTGAATGAATTTGAATTCAAACAATGGATTAAGAACTTGCAAGATAATCAAACAGTATGGAGAATCAAGTCAAATTTGAGACTTAAATTAGAAATATAGGGGTGAAAGGACCCTGAAAAAAATAGACATGTATTTTTTTTTTAATTTTAAAAAGAACTAATAAGAGAGAAAGATAAAAAATTATAAAATTAACTAATTTATACAAGTTAATGACATTCTCTCTTACACCAGTCGCTTTGACCATTAAATGAAAGCAGGTGACCATGACATTAAATGAAAGTAGGTGACCATGTGACAGCATCGTAAGAATAATAAGGTGAGGTTTGAACTAATATGACAAGCAGTTTTCGTTGTGTTAGTTTTCTGACACCATTACAACATGTACTCAAGTAGTGCTTGAGGGAAGGAAGACATGTTTTACTTATTGTACTACCAGCTTTATCTTAATTACGTAATTCGTCTTACTTTTCAATTGGTGAGAGAGCACCTATGAGACTTCTTACAGGATTTGAAATCAAGCGAAGAGATTAATTTGGTACTGCTGAAGGGTCTTAATTAGTATGCTCATAAGAGTGCCGAGGCGCTTCACTACTGAATCACCTTGATAGCCAAGCATTTTAGGACTTTGATACTTCAATAAAGAAGGTTTTCGAAAATTACAACGAGCGATGAGCCCACAAAAAGAAGTCCTCTATAAATACGTCTTGTTCGCTTATATTATGAATAGGTTAGATTTTTCTGTTCTTTTTTTCCTCTTTGTCAATCAAAATATAGAAATTTATCATATATGTTTTTAAAATAAAAGTATATAGAAATTTATCACATATGTTTTTAAAATAAAAGTACATAAAAAAAAAACTAACTATAGTAAGGGTACAAACTTAAATTAATAGAAATTCTTCTAAGTAAATGGGAAAGGACCTTTGACATGATAGTCATTATCAACATGATTTGCTTAAATTATAGTAGAAATCCGATTCAATTGATTAAATTAAATTAAATTAAATTAAAATCGATGATTTTATAATTTATTTAATTTGATTTAGTTTAAAAATAGAGTAAATCAAAAGTTCGATTTAATTTGTAATTTGAACTTTTTTTCGGTTATATATATATATATTATTTTTATCATTATTACAATTAAATATATTTGATTTTATTTTATATAACTTAATATTAATTTAAAATTTTAAAAAAATATTATTCATGAAAATTAACTAAAAATAAATAAATAAAAAGTCTAATTTTTGAGAAAAAATTAAATTTTGGGTGTACTAATTAATGAAATAGATAAATTTTAGAATGTATAATATCGAACTATCTTTAAAAAATTTTTATTACTAATATTTTATCGGTATTTTTTCTTAAATTTATAATAAAATAATTACGATTTATAAAAAAATATAAAAAAAAAATTGGTTTGAAACCAACAAACCGAAAGTATTTAAACCAAACTGAAAAAGACAGTTTGACTATAATGATGATTTAATTTGATTTGAAAATTTTTTCAAATCAAAAATATTAATTTAATTTAATAACAACTCTTCAAACTAATTAAACTGAACCAATATCACCCATAGCTTAAACCATTAGAACCAAACAGAAAAGGCATTGACTTGATTTTGATTAAATGCCCTCAATTTTTAATAATAAATAAAACTTAATTCAAGGGTCTATTAATTAGTTGTAAATAACTGGCAAGGTGCAACCCCCTCCCCAATCCATCTAATTACCAGCAAACAATCAAGAACTTGAATTGTTTCTTCTTCTTTTTTTCTAATTAGTCAACGGTTCATATTATGACAGTTATTCTTTGTAATTTTGTGATTTTTTTTTCTTTTTAATTACATTTTTTTAAACCTTTAATAGACCACTAGTCTTTGTGACTTTGGCTAAGCTGCAGTAAACCATTAATTATGTTTAATAATATGACATGAGAGGTTATAATATATACTACTTTCATCTATTTTCTATAAAAAAAAAAGTGCTTGTAATTGCAAAAAAGAAAACTCAACATTATATTTACTAAGGTTTGTTCGAATCAGCTGTACGAAGCTAATATCTAAAATTTGAATACTCGGCTGTTTATTTGAAATATTTGATAAATTTTGTATTTAAATTGTTATTTTAAAATTTAAAATTATAATTAAATATTGATCTTTTAAATTTATAACGTATGATTAACATTTAATTTTTCGATCATTCATCCTTAATCAATGTTTTTAAAATCGGACCGATTAAAAAATCGGTGAAGACAGAGGGTCAGAAATTTGACCGTAATCAAACTGATTAAACTGAGAAAAAATCGATATACATATATATGTATATATAATTTGACATTTATTATATATATGATGAAAATAACTATAATTTGATATTTATTATTTTTTATCAAAAAAAAATTATGACCCGCTTAAACCTTAAAAACCACCCTGGTTCAACTGGTTCGATGGTTTTTTAACCGATTTTTAGAGATGAATTTTTAGAGATTAATCAAACCAATCCTTGATTCGATTCCTAATTTTTTTGGTTCAATCAACCAATTTGATTCGATTTTAATAATAATGTCCTGTTAAATATCTAATCGTTCAGCATTCATCTTTGATTGTTAATTGTTAATAATTAATCACAACCACTAAATTAAATAAACTCCAAATATCTCAAATCTAATATTGAAATTTGAGTACTACAAAATCAAATTAATGCTAACTCCTAATTACTCGTCAAAATGAAGCACAATAATGAGAATACTTAAAAATTCATAAACCAAGTTGAAAGGAACTCAAACTGACACAAGGAGATTCCAAATTCCTCAGAAAGTAGCAACTTGTAATTCAAAATGATACCTGAAAGTATGCATGTGATTAGAGGATTTGAATAGAAGAGATAATGAAGTATGATTAAGTTTGGCAATTCATAAGATAGAATTCAAATAATACTTCATAAAAGAGACAAAAATTAATTGAAATTCCAATTCAATCCTTAGAAGCCTCAAAATAAAGAGTAAAGAAGTTATATAATATAATGACTTGCAAGCAACATACAAAGACAATACAATGCTTAACTTAAATCATTTTTCTTGTTTTTTCCTTTCTTAAATTAAAACCATAGCTTTAAGTAACCAAATAAAGCAGAAAAAACCACATGTTATCACTTGGCGTGCTCGTTTTCTTCATCTTCCCCTTTTCCCACTTTTTAGCCATTTGGCCTGCAGTTAGGTCTCTCACAATCCCAATTCCAATTCATCTTCCACCATTTTAACTATATATATAAGCCTTAACATATATTAGGGGTTTTATTATAAGGTGATGAAGATTATATTTATATAATTTTGTTTATATAAATATTGTTAAATATGTCTTCTAGAGCTACTAGTTCATGGGGTTCTTACAAATTAAGAAATTTTCTTGAATTAATTTATAGATACAGAGCTTGCTCCAGCAATTTTCCTCTTAGATATGGTTATGTTAATTCTAATATAGGTAACAACATTGGATATGGGTATTCATTGCATCAAGGATTGCATATGATCAATCATGCCAACGGTGGAACTTGGAAAAACCTTGATACAGATATGTAATTATACATTTTTCCTTCTTTTATTTTAATTTTTATTTGTATTATATCACTTTAATTATTTTTTTTATTATCAATTAGGCTCTGAATAGAGTTCATATTCATAATCTCGTAATTTTATTTATAATCTCAAAAAAAATTAATTAATATTTGATTTTTCCCCTTTGCTTATGAACTAGATCGAAGATGAAGGATGACATGGGTAGAACACAAGTACCACCGCCAGATCCTCCAAGGGTTAACTTCCCTTCTTGGTATTAAAACATTACAATATATATATATATATATATAGATTATAGAAAAATTTGAATACTTGATTTTATTTTTCTTTACAAGAGATGATATTTCATACTTCTTACTAAAAAATTATATGCCTAAACAGTTTAAAATAAAAAAATTGAAAGTAGCTCTCATAATATCAATCTAATTCACATTCAGCCATAATTTAATAGTAAATACATATATAATATGATCATAAACCGAAATTTGAATTTTCCTCCCCAATTAAACAACAAAATTAAATTCATTATTTCCGCTTTTTTACTTTCATTTGCATATGTAAATATTATATATGATGCCATCTTGCAGGGCAAAATGGGTGTTGGGCTCTATATTATCTATCTTAGTACCATTGTTGAAGCAAAAATGGGAGAAAATTAAGAGGATAGAAGGTATATTTGAATGTTTGTCAATGTATATGTTCAATATGAAACATGTTTTTGGAAATTGCAATTTTGCATATGACATATAGTTGAACTAAAACACACTCATAATTATTAAGGAAAAAATTATTGAGGAAAAAAATAAATCTGATATGATAAATTTGTCCAATTATTCTGAAAATTGCAATAATTTAATCTACTATAGTTGAATTTACATTTCCAAATTTATTTTCTTTATAATTAGAGGAAAAGAAATTACCATGTAACGCAGCAAATATAGTAACGGAATTAAGAAATCATTTTTTTTTTTATTTTTAAGATAAAAAATAATATTTAAGTGTATTTTTTTTTTAATTACGTAGTATTTAATGTCCCATATTGTTGTTGGTAGCTGTTAATTGGTGGCTAATAGTTAATAGTTGATAATTGTTACCTAATAACTAATTGTTTCAATTATTTAATAAAATGATTATTAGTTTTAACTGTTAATATGTTTAATGATTATTAAAAATAAATATTAATATTTATTTTTTATTTAAATATTATTTTTAAAAAATAATTTAATTTTTTTACTTAAAAATTTAGAATTTTTTGGAAAAAATTCCAAATTAAAGTTTTTCTAAATAGCTATTGTATAACCTGATAGCTAGCGGCAGTAACTAAATAAATATGATACAGCTATTAGAAATAAAAAATATAGCAATTGTATCAAAAAATTTTACCAAACACTCACTAAATATATTGAATCCGACTAATTTATGCTCGAGCTGGGAGTAGCTTATAATGAATAAAATTTTTCCAATATATATTTTTTTTCATTCATAATATTCGAGTTCTTTTTTTAATTGAACAAGTTTTTTATCAATAAAATTAATGAATAAATAATATTTAAGTGTATTAATCAATGTTGTTTCATCAGCTTAGTTCTCCAGTCAGATGCTAACGTCTTAATAGAAGACACTCTCATATTTACACATGCATGCTATTAGGAGAAAATCAATTTTTTAAGACATTTATTTCCATATATTTATTATTAGAATAAGAATATGTTTTATTTTATTGATTTATTTTTAGAAAATTTGGGTAAGTTTAGGAGAGGCGGAAATTGTGGTGGAAGAGGTTGGAAGTGTAGCAGCGGTGGTAGAAAAAGTGGCAACGGTAGCGGAGAATGTATCAGCGGAGGTAGCAGAAAAACTCCCTGAAAATGGCAAACTAAAGGAAACTGCTTTGTTGATAGAGAAGGTGTCAAAAGCAACTGCTCAGGATGCTGAGCTAACAAAAGATTTCATTCACAAGGTATAATATATATTAGCCTTTTACATCACATAATGATTTTTCAACATTCATATGTTTATGTTTAACCAATTCATGGTAAAATATTTTTGTTTACAAATATTGTTCTAATGGAACGCAGGTTGATGTGCTGAAGCATGACTTTGAGGATCTGGAAACAATGGTTGATAAGCTTATACCACAAAAATCACAAGGGAAGTAAAAAAAAAAAATTAAAGAAAAATTACAATTCTAATGTATATGAAACACTCATGAATGAATGAGGCTATTTTTATTTAAAATGAAAATGAACCAATATACATGTTGATATATAGTACTTGAGTTGTGATTGGGCCAATTTTAGTTGAATTTTCATGGGCCATTAGATCACCTTGCATACACACAGTGAGTTTGGACATTAATTCTATTGCAGGAAATGCATAGGACTTGCTCATTTCTTCATGTGATTTTCACTCTTGCATCTAGAGAAAATGGTGAAAAAAACTACTTTATATTTAATTATTTATAATTAACTTTTGAAAATTCAAAAAACTATAAATTTGATAATTATTAATTTTTTTCATAATTATTAAGAGTAAAAAGCTAAATCTTAACCTGTCAAATGTCAATTATTTATATTTCAAAACTCGATCGATTAGTCCATTTATCTTATCATAAAAATTCGTAATCTTATAATAAATATCTTAATTATAATTTAAATTAAAAAATAAAATAATTAAATTTAAATATATTAAAAAATTAAAACGGTTATTATGAACGGATGGAGTAATTTTTAGTGTTATAAAAAGAAGAAATAAAATAATACTCAACGGTTATGATTATTTGTATATTCAAAAGCAATTGCACGTGTACGTCCACGATTAACTTACAAGTGTACCCAACTGGTCATCCACTTCCATTGTCTCTATGTCTTAGTTGGCCACACTCGTAATACATAAAACTCATCTACACCCTTCATTTCTCACCTGCTAAAATCCAACGGTCCAAAGTTAAGAAAGGATATACACAATTAACAGTCAGTCTACTATAAATATCCTCTGTTTCTTCTAAGGCTTTACAATAAACGAATACTCTCTCTCTCTCTCTCTTCCTCTTTTTCTCTCTCTGAAAATGGCTTACGCAAAGATTGTTTTGATGGCTGTAATGGCATTGCTGGTGGAGTCTACAACCATGGCACAGTCTCCGGCACCGTCACCTAGCGAATCTCCAGTAACTCGACAACCAGCTGCCTCTCCTACTCCTGCTCCTGCTGTTAAACCACCATCATCTTCACAGTCTCCACAGCAGGCAACTGCTCCTTCTCCGATCATTGTCGATTCTCCACCGTCGCCTCCTCCATCATCATCATCTTCTCCAGCTCCGATTGTCCCTCCTCCAACGATCTCCACCCCGCCATCTGAAGCTCCTGGCCCGGCAGAAAACAGCGCCGTTTTGAATAGATTCTCAACGGTTGGATTTGTGACCGTTGGGTTATTCGGTGCCGTTTTTGTTATTTAGAATCGTTTATTTTAAGGATTAAAATTGGGTTGAGGGGCTGCCACGTGTCCAATCATAAATACCTAAAATTTTTTATAAAAATTATAATTTAACAGTGTTTCATATAATAAATTTAATGATATATTTTTTATGTTAAATAAAGAAATGCATGTGTATTTATATTCGTATCTATATTTATATTTGTACTAATTTTGATAATAAATTTCAAATCCGACTCTATACTCATAGGATTTCGGATTATTATTATTTGAATAATTATCAAATTATTTTTAAATATCTGTATAAATTTAAACATAAGCATATAATTATTATAAATCAGTACATATTATATTCAAAAACACCATATATTAAAAATTAAAAATTGAAATAAAAAATACTAACCAAAGTTGAATAATATAAAAAGTTTTATAATTCTCCAAATTCAACATATTAAATTCATTATAAAGTTGAATATTGAACATACAATTAAAGAATACATTAACAAAAAATACTCATGGATCTTCTTAGTTTGACAAATATTATTAGGTTCGTATTACAAAACCTTTTATTTTCTTCGACAAATCTTTGATTTTTGTCCATAACTCTTCGACTTTGTAAATGAAAATAAAAATTAAAGGAGGTTGAAAACAGTAATGTACCTATAAAAAAATTTCTATAGAAGCATAAAATTCTTTGTTAAATGGCAAATTGGAAATGCATGAAGAATGTGTGTAATTTTTTTTTATTAATTTTATGAAAAATATGTCTAATTTTCTATAACTAAACACTTCTTTAATATTCTTTATCAAAACCCAAATTTTCTTTGATTAATTTTATAAAAAGTATGTTTAACTTTCTACAACTAAACACTTTTTTAATATTCTTTATCAAAAAGTAAATCCTGGAAATTAAAAAATATAAAATTCTTCTCTAATTTTTTTTTTTTTTTATATAAGTTTACTAACATTGATAGATGAGAAACTTAATATAATTTTCTTAAATAGTGTCTTCTTAATCTAAAAATTGCAAGAGATTCCTTTACTCTCAAATAATGAAACTTATTGTGTGTTGTTGTTTTTCTTATTTCTATATTCCTTATTTATTTGTATGTTTATACTTATTTTAAAAATTATAATAGATCATATACTATAATATCAAAAATTAAAGTCCCATGAGTATGGGTGTGTTTGGATACAAGTAAAACTCAGTGATTTTTATAAAAATATCGAAAAAATAAGAAAAAAAATTATTTTTATTATTGTTAAAATATTTTTTAAAAAATATTACATACCTAAAAAAAATTAAAAAATATAATATATATCAAATATATAATAAATATAGACCAAATATATATCAAAATATATGTCAAATATGTATTAAAAATTATATTTTTAAAATATAAAAATATAAAAGTGAAAAAAATAATAAAAATAAAATCGAAAAAATTTAAAAAATAGTATATGATATAATTTTCCTAAAACTCAATAATTCGGATAGGAAATGATTACAGGTATGGGTAAGGTATTATGTTATCCGTAATTCAATGCTATTTTTTTACATATAGGTTTATCCAATGTATTTAAAATCGGATTGGTTAAAGAATCAATAAAAATAGAGGGTCAGAGGTTTGATTGAAATTAAATCAGTTAAATCGAAAAAAAATCGATATATATATGTATATATAATTTGATATTTATTATATATATGATGAAAATAAATATAATTTGACATTTATTATTTTTATCAAAAATTAAAAAAAAAAATTGACCCGTTCAAAAAAAAACTGATCTAATTTGATCGATTCACTGGTTAACCAGCCAATTTATCTATTTTTTAACCGATTTTTGAGAGATGAGTTTTTAAAAACTGATCGGATCAATCATTGATTCAATTCTTAATTTTTCTAATTTTATTATCTAATTCGATCCGATTTTGAAAACTATATATTTATTTACACCCATTACCTAGTCTATTAACCATTTGGACTGGGTAGGGTTCGAATACATCCCGAGTAAGGTACAAATTGCCATCCCTAATTTATTTGTGGGGGTAGCCTTAGCCCTTTTTTTTTCAATTGTTAGGGTGGATTTATTTGGATTTCTATTTATTTATTTATTATTCGTGTATTCTCCACTATTTAATTTTTAAAATTATAATATGACAATTTAATTTTGGCTTCTTTGCAAAGTATATGTTGCTTCTCTCTCTCTCTCTCTCTCTTTTCTCCTAATGATAGAAGTTGATTTGAATCATCTAGACTAGTATTTATAATTTTTTTTTCTCATTTAACTTACTAGTATAGGAGTAGAATAAATGAAATTATATATATATATATATATATATATATATATATATATATATATATATATATAAGAGTTTGTGAAATCAATTAAAATTATGAAATCACTTTATTAGAAATTAAATTTATACTAAGTCACGAACAAATGACATAAAAATAACAAAATTTCGTATTTTTTAAATGTAATCAATAAAGAAAAAAAAATTCAAAGGCAAAAATCTAATTTTTTTTTTTTTAATAAAAAATCACTTAAGAGTTTTCGATTAAAATTTCATCATGCCATGTCTCAATTATCTAACTTATTATGTCATTTCGAATTCAACGTAAGATGAAATTTAACTATCATATTAGAAAAACTTCCAAATTTTAATATTTTTACTTTTTATTCTTTTAGTTATTTTTTTATATTTAAAATGTTATTTTAATTATTTATTTATTTATTTTCAAACTATTCTTTTAATTAAAAAAAAAAATCTAATTTAAAATTTATTTAATTTTCATAAATTCAAATAATAAAATTTTCTTACAAATCAATCAAAGAATATGAAATTATTGATTACTTTTTTCAATCAAAATATTCTTTAAACATTTTAAAGAGAAAATATTTTTTTAATTTAAACTTACTAAAATATATATTTTTCTAACAAATTAATAAATATTACGTCTATTAAATTATCTCAAGAATTTATATAAATTCTTGTATAAAATGCAAGAACTCAATAGTTAAAATTTAAAATCTATTAGATGGTATTATATTTAAATTAATAAACAACTCATTTAAATTTTGATGTGGCAAAATAATTCTTCATTTTCTTTTTAAAATTTAAATTAAAATAATATTTTCACTTAAAAAATTAAAAAATATATATATTTTGAATAAAAAAAATAATTAATGATTTTGAATTCATATATTGATTTTTTTTAAAAAAATATTATTTAAATTTATAAAAATTAAATAAAGTTTATTTAGAATAACATTTTCACTTGAAAGAACTAAAAAAATATTTTGATAAAAAATTAAAAAGAATTAAAAGAATCAAAGACCAAAAAATATAAATAATCTCAAAAATATTAAATTTTAAGAGTTATTAGTTTTTTTTTAATATGATCACTAAAATTTATCAATTCGAAATACATGCTAAATCAAATGGCTTGATTGACATGTCATGTCATATATGAACTCCAACAATATTTTACAATGAAATTAGTCAGTTACTTCTAATTGGAAAAAATTATATAAAAAAATTTGTTTTAGTGATTGGAAGAAAATTAAGAAATTGGAAATTCCTAACTTGACTTGATTAGCCACTTTCTTTCTAGTCTTCTTGTTAGTGTTATTAATTCCATTGTTGATTTTTCTTGTGAGGCTTTAATTTATAATTACTTTAGTGACTATTTTTTTTCTTCTTATTTTTACAGTCAACAGGTGCGTGCTTTGTGGAGCAAAAGCTTAACAAAAAAGCAGGTTTCAGTTTCTTTACAATTGTGATTATTGCTGTCTGTGTATCATGCCAATTCCATTCCCAGAAATGGTCAGGAGTTAATGATGTTTGATGACTTACCCTTTCCTATTATAAATTTATAATTAACGCACTAATTATTCTTTTGCTTTAAAAATAAAATTCAAGTAATTTCAAGCAAATAACTAAATTTTAAAAGATAATTTTTTTTCTTAAACATTGAAAAAAAGAGAATTGATATTAAATTTATTATTTGTGGAAATATACATTTAAAATTGTCAAAAGGTATATAAATTTCAAAAGGTAGTTAAATTGTCAAGAATAATCTAATTAGCTTCAATTTTAAAATTCTGAGATTACGAGTATAAAATTCAATTAAATTTAAATTAATAAAAAAATTATCTCTATATTTATGAAAATACAATTTTTTTAACTGAAAATTTACACTCAAAGTTTTATTGTACTTTATTAGTTCCTACCATTTTGAATTTTAATATTATAAATTTGTCATAATTCAAAAAAAAATGCCTAATTTTCAAACAAGCAAATTTTAGGATGTTTTAGTGATTCATTCTTTAACTTACCCAAAAAAAAAAAAAAAAAACATTTTCAATTAGAATAATATGGACTTCATTAGTGGGGAGTGGAATTTTCTTATTCCAAAGTTTCTATCACTTTTTTTTTTCCTAGGTTTGTCACATTCGACTGTATCTACTACATGAGATCTTTTATACTTCCTGCATTTGTTACATTCTCATTTCTTTTGTTAGTGTTAGTTAGATAAGCTGTTGATTTAAGTCCCATTTTATTTAGCTATTAGTTATTGACTATGGTTGATAGTTGTTAGTTTTTTAGCTGATAGCTGATCGCAAATTATTATTAATTATTTAATAAAATATTTATTTTATTATTGTTAATATATTTAATAATTATTAAAAATAGTTATTTATATTTATTTTTTCATAAAAAATAAATATTAAATATTATATTTTAAAATTTTAAAATACAATAGTTTAAATATATCTCTAATTACATAAACATAATATATATATATATGTAAAGTACAATAGATTTTGCAAATTTATTACATGCAAACTAACATAGTAGACAAATTTTAAATTTATTGTTAAAAAGATTAGTTAATGTAAAATTTTTTAATAATTTTTATTTAAATAAGTAGAAACTATTGCAAAAAAAAATTTAAATTAGAATTTTTCTTTATCAATAATATGACTATTTAACAGCTAATAACTATCATTAAAAAAAATAAAAAAATATATATATTTAATACAACTGTTGAGAGTTAAAAATTAATAACTGTATCACAATTTTTTGCCAAGTACCCATTTAATGCAATAATAAAAGCCAGATAATATGGGCATAAATTTTATGAATAATAATTTCCCTCTTCAACACAATAATAATTAGAAATTTTAATTTTTAAAATTTTAGTTATAATTTTAAATTACTAATAATTAGATTTTGAATCGTTATTTCAATTATAACTTTAATAAATATTTTTAATTAGTCCATTAAACCAAAATCAAAGGAAATAAATGGTTGAAAATTGAACTTGGAGGTTACTTCAAAGATCAAAGAACAAGATTGAATATTTGTTGTATGACCAAGATTAATTGATTTTATAAAATACCGATTCAATGGTTATTATTAAAATGTATTTTTATTTTTTTATATAAAAAATTAAAATACTTAAAAATTCAAAATAAATTTAATAAATAATTAAAAATTAATAATCTGTTTATATGACAAAAATTTAAATCTTGAATTTGAATTTAGACCAAATTCATTGTTTAAAGGATTAATTACAAAAAAAATTATAAATTATTCGCGAAATTATAATTTTATCACGAACTAAAAATTTTGATAATTTTATACATGTACTTTCAATTTTTGATAAATTTAATCATTTATCAAATTTTTAGTTCGTAATAAAATTGTAATTTCGCGAATAGTTGATGAATTTTTTTTTTCTTTTTGTAATTAACTCTTGTTTAAATCATTAAAATTAAGTAGATTTGAATTGATTTAAATACCTAATGAAATATAAACCTTCAAAAATTTAATATTTTAAATATTTTTTTATCTAATTATTTTAAATCTACTATTTTTATTTTTAACCTAAAATTTTTATTTTTTTTTTCAAATTTAAAATCTAAAATTTTAAAATTTTCACTTCTGAACAATAAATTTATAAATTTTAAATATGAGATTTCAAATTAAAATTTTAAATCCAAATCATGCATTAAAATATAATGTAAAATTAAATGAAAATAATAACATATAATTTTTTTTTAAATAAATTTAAATAGTGTCTACAAAAACATATATATTCTCCTAAACATTTGGTAAAAAAATCAAAGCACAAATGCAAACCTCCCAATCTTTCTCTTTAAACGCGCTTCCAACTTTGACTGCAAATAAGTCATGAAAAATCATTATTCTCTTTAAATTTGCTAAGAGATGGTATGAAAAAACTTAAAGCACCTTCTAAGTCTTGACCATTACTTTTGTGCTTTAACCATTGCAGTCAAACAAAATCATAATTCTCCCTGAAATTCAAGCCCGTTCAATGGGGCAGTACAAATATATTTTATACTGCCTTCGTTGTACAAAGTTAATCATGTTTAAATCCTTCTGCTTAAAGATTAGTGGGATCCACTTGGAAAATTTGTCTAGACAATTACAATTCACAAACATGTTTATTTCACCTTTACCTTCATGTAAGTGTTAATTTCTACATTTATTTTTATAAGCTACGAAATCATAAAATTAATTCAAAATACATCGAAAAAAATTTTAGATAAAAAATTAAATTTAGTCGAGTCAAGACAATTTTTATATATAAAAAATTAAATTTTAAATTGATCAAATTAAAATTTTATAAATTGCTAAGTTTTTTTTTATTATATTGATTCAGACTCACTCATACCACCACATAATTTCATCTTTGATCTTTATAATAAGTTTTACTACTTTCATCAGAAAAAGACATGTTCATTTTTTTTCTTCGTCCGTTTGAAATTACAATTTACTTTTCTTTTTTAAATGGTAGTTGAAATATTAATTTAATAATATATTCTTATTTAATATTTTATTACATTATGTTTTTATTAATAAATAATTAATTAAATATTAAATTAAATAATACAAACATACTAAAATTAAATAAAATTTTATTAGTGATTTAAAAGCTAAAATTTTATAGGTGATGAAATTTAATATTAAATGAAATTTTATTTGGTAATGAAATTTTATTAATTTATATAGTTGGTATTAAAAAACTAAATAGTAATCATTTTCAAGATAATTATTTATTAATATAAATGAAAGATATTTGTGAAAAATATAACCTAAAAAATTATTACTTTAATTAAATTAGTCATTTTTGTAATTTATGTGAAAATAGAAATTGATTTTTTTTTTTTTGGAAGTAGTATTATTTTGTTGCATATGATAATAGCTAATATTCTAGTTGAGGTCACTTAAAAATAAATGAGTTTAATTTATTTTGTTGGATGAACAAATTATATGCATTCATTAATTTTTACAGCTAAAAATGTTTAGTTTAATTATAATTTTGTATGTTATAATTATATATGTTTATAATACTGAAATTTATTATATTTTTTTATTAAAGTTTCTTGAATTGTTAGATTTCAAAATTATAATACTTAAATTATTATTTCTCTAGCAATTTGAGTTTAAAGTATTTAAGTATTAAGTTATGATCATTATTATTTGGTATGTAATTTGGAATTAATCTAAAGAAATGAAAAATAAATAGCCATTAATTTCCATAACAATGACCAAATAACAACACAATCCAACAATTTTTGGTCTAAGAAGCAAAAGGAGACAAAAAGTGGAAGAAACTGTAGGGAGAAAGACAGACACAGAATGATTGAACAACGAAAAATTGTCATGCGACAGAGACAAGTATCGACTGAGGTTGAAGGAGGCTGATGTGCTCTATGTACTCTATTTTAATTATTTAAAAATGTTTATAAAATTTTTAAAAAATTATATTTTGATAGTATTTAATTTAATAAATTTATTGATATATTTTTTTTTATATTAAATAAAAATTATTTGGACAGTTAAAAATATATTAAAAATGTGTTAATATAATATATAAAATTTTTAATATATTTTTTCTTATCTAAATGATTTTTATTTAACATAAAAAATATATCAATATATTCATTAAATCAAATACTATTAAAAAATAATTTTTTAAAAATTTTATAAAATATTTTAAATAATTAAACTAAAATACATAAAAAATTATTATATAAAAATATACAGCAGCCCCTCAAACCGTGAGCTGCTACTCTAAATCACCAAAACGGCAGTGAAGAGACCAACAGTTACGCTTCCAACAGTAGCAAATCTATTCGAAACGGGGAATTAGAATAATGTCTGTGGGGACAATACGTGCCGTACATGAATGAACAGAACTGTTGTAAGTCGACAAATGGAGATTTGTTATTTGGAAACCCGAGTTATACGTTATGGACTCTCTTTTTCTGTTCTCTTCTTGGTCAACAAACTCCATGTGCCATTTCTCTCCTCCTATTTATGTTTTTCAATAATGACATAAAAATTTATGAAGTTTGTTTTTTTAAAATTTTTTCTTTATTTAAATAAAAAAATTATTTAATAGAGTCAAAATTAATAAAAAAATAAAATAAAGGTTAATTTTTTTAAAAAAATTTCTAATAATTTTTGTTTAAAAAATATTAATTAATTATATTTTTCATAAAAATATATTTTTATTGATTTTCTGTATTTATAGGATTAGAATTAATTAAAATATTTTAATATTTGAAATTATTTATAAAAATTTAATTTAAGAGACTAATTATAATTTTAAAAAATTAATTAAAAATTAAATTAATTATATAGAGATATTATGTAAACTTAGTGAATTTGGTGGCTAAGCTCCACTTAGCTCCCTTGATTTTGTCTATATTCATTATTATTAGAGTTTTTTTTAGGAGGTATTTGGATCGAAAATTGATAATTACTGATTTGAGATAAAAAAAAAAAAATTTTCAGCTAGCAAAATTTCTAATCGACAATCACAATTTTTATCTGCTATTAGATTTTTTCGATTTGAAAAAAATATATCGGCAATTGATATTTATTCAAACACTCAATAATTTTTCAATTATCGAAACGTGTAATTTTAAACGGCAATTAAATTTTATAGTTGGACATCTAAACACCCTTTAAATTTATAAAGTTCTGAATTTGAATTTCAATCATAATTAAATATACTAAAAACAACAACAAAATTAATTTTCCATTTTCTTTGCATGAAAATTTTTTAGCTAATTTTTATTCAACCAATAAGAAATTTTAATTTAATTGAATGAATAAACTGATTTAAGAATAATTCTAATAATTCGAATAGATAAATAAATTAATAACACATCAAATTGCACTTTTTCTCTTTAATTAAACCCCTTATTTCTTCTTGAGAATAGTTATATAATTATATTATTTAATAAAAAATATCAACAACTTAATATAATTAATAATTTTTTAAATTAAATTAATTTTTTTTAATTAATAAAATTTATAAATTTCAATAAATATTGATTAAATTTTACTATATTAGTTAATATATAAATTATAAAAAAGTGAAGTATGAACTCAATCATTAATATTAGATTAAATCACCTGTGGTGAACAATACAAAAGAATTGGGAAAGAAAATGTCAAATAAAAACTAATAATTAAACGAAGCACATAAAATTAAGAATTATAGTATAATCTATATGTATTCTGATTCACTCTATAACACCAAAAAGGCAGTGAAAGCACCAACAGCCAAAGACCCAGCGAAAGCAAATCTATTCAATACGGCAGCGTTTTCAGCTGGACCAGGAGCTTCGGATGGTGAACCAGAGATTGAAGTCGTAGGAGGGATAGCAGTAGACGGAGCCGGAGAAGACAAAGTCGGAGGAGATAGAGGAGAGTTAACAGTAGCAGCAGGAGATGGTGCATTTACCGGCGATGGAGTGTTCTTCAATGGTGAAGGTGCAGAGACAGGTGATTTCACGGCTGGTGTCGGTGTAGGTGCAGATACTGGTATTGGAGTAATCACAGGAGATTTGGTCGGCGATGATACAGGGGAGTACGTTGGTGACTGTGACACGGTGGATCCGACCAGCACCGCTATTATCGTCAAGAAAACAAAGCTTGAGCTGGCCATTGCAAATTTTTTCTTTTACTGAAACGCTGAGAGAGAGTAAAGGATGAAGAGAAACTGAAATCAGAGAGGGGGTATATATAGGAGTTTCAGTGTGAACCGTTTGATATTCTGTATTTTTAAGGCAAGATTTTTAAAGGAAATCAACGGTGCAGATTATGGTGATTTGGTGTGGAATCATAATGAGTAGGACCAGCTAAGGCAAAAAAGACGAGGATTTATCTGGTCTTGTAGGGTAGGTACAGTAGTCAATTAAATCAGATCCGTACACGTTTTACAGAATTTGAAACGTTGAAGAAATCTGAACCGTTTAGATTCTCCATTGCGTTTGCTTTTTCAATAACGGTCAAGTGTTCGGAATAGGAGGATTTTCGCGAGAAAATCCGCGGTTGAATTCACTTTCTTGGAAATAAACTAACGCGTTTAATTACTTTTGGCAATCTTTTTATTATTCGTAATAATATAACAAACTTCATTTTGTCTTTGGTTAGACATATTTAATAATTTTAAAAAGAAAATAAAATCATGTAAAAAATAGAAAATATTTGTAAAAAAAAAAATTAATACTGTTAATGAATTATATTATATTATTATTAAAATCTCAAAATATATTTAATTCATTCTAAAAAAAATTCTATTTAAATTAAACATGTATATTTTAAAGTTTTTTTTTTTATGAATATTTAAACCAATCTATTTATGTTAACATGATCTTTGTATATGTATATATAAAGCTGAAATAAAAATTTCAGGCGACTCATAATATCATAGACCACAATGAAAAGAGGAATAATAATAAAATGCTTATGGGATGGATGGTTTAGACTTGATCCTAAAATAAACAGAAAAATAACTTAGTGCTGTTAAAACTAACCCATTGACTCCACATGAAAAGTGTTTATTTAACTCGAGAATTAACTTGTAAGTAGGGGAAGAGCAACCCAACCGAAATTCTCAAAAATCAAATTAATCGAATCATAATTTTTAAAAACCAAATCAAATTACACTAAAATTTTTATAAAATTAATTGAATTAAATCGAACTGATATATATATTTTGATTCGATTATTTAATTATTTAATTTTTTTAACAAAGTAAATATTTAATTATTTTTCATATTATAGATAAAGGAGCACAATTACAATTGGATGCTTGGATAGAGAAATGAGTTGAGGAGCTCTATATGGAGACAATTAGGTGTCTAAATAGAGATGCAAGTTGAGGAGCTCGATATAGAGACACTTGGGTGCCTAAATAGAGAGGCGATTGAGGAGCTCAATATGGAGGCAACTTAGTGCCTAAATAGAGAGGCAAGTTGAGGTGTTCAATGTAGAGGCAACTAGGTGCCTAAATAGAGAGGTGAGCTAAAGAGCACAATATAGATGCAGCTAAGTGCCTAAGTAAAGACGCTAGCTAAGGAGCTTGGTGAAGAGGCAACCGAATGCCTGAATAGAAAAGTGAATTGAGGAACTCGATATGAAGGTAGCTGAATGTCGGGATAGAGAGATGAGCTGATGAGCTTGATATAGAGGCAGTTGGAAATCTGGATAGATAGGCGGTGAGCTAAGGAACTCAATATGGAGATAGTTAGGTGCCTAAATAGGGAGGCGAGCTATGAAGTTCAATACAAGAGGGTGAGTTATATTGGGGGCTTACATATAAAGCATAAAGAAATGATCACTACATGATTGCCACACCGTGGTGCAGTCTTATGTTTTCCAATTGCTTCAAGTCTTTGATGCCATGGAACGTAGATTTATAGATTCCAAATAACTTTAAATTTTCGA
The DNA here is from genome assembly GCA_948193065.1 of Aleurites moluccanus. Taxonomy (NCBI): domain Eukaryota; kingdom Viridiplantae; phylum Streptophyta; class Magnoliopsida; order Malpighiales; family Euphorbiaceae; genus Aleurites; species Aleurites moluccanus. The sequence goes on along the minus strand of CANXYC010579324.1, from coordinate 44,249 downwards.
TGCCACGGTACGTGGACTTATATATTCTAAATAGCATGTCTTCGAAGCCATGGTATGCAGGCTTATAAATTTTAAATAGCTTTAAGTTTTCGATGCCATAATATATGGATTTATAGATTTCAAATAGCTTCAAGTTTTCAAGATTATCTTTAAAGATCTTCAAAAAATATGCTTCGTTGATAGAGGTTTTAAGAAAATTTGTTTCTCGTGTAGGTGTTAAATAATAGAAAATATTCCTCACTGATAGATGTCTTAAGAAATTTTTTCTCGCATGGAGGTCTTATATAATAATATGTCTCGCTCATAAGGACTTAGATAATAATATGCATCGTTGGTAAAGGTTTTTAAAAAGCTTACCTTGTATAGAGGTCTTATATAATGATGTGTCTTGTTGATAGAGAATTTAAAAAATCCTTCCTCACATAGAAGTTTTATATAATAATGTGAATTATTGATAAAGGACTTAGATAATAGTATGTCTAACCAATAAAGGACTTTAAAAATTCATCTTACTTAGAGGTCTTCAAATAATATATCTTACCAATAGAAAATTTTAAATAATAATATGTTTCGTCGATAGAGGACTTTAAAAATCCACCTCACTTATAAATCTTCAAATAATATGTCTCATCAATAAAGAACTTTAGATAATAATATGTCTTGTTGATAGAGGACTTTAGAAATCTAACTTACTTAGAGGTCTTCAAATAATAATAATATGGATGTAAGACTTTGTGCCTAGAGTTCATTAAGTCTTTAGCATCTTGCAGTCCTTCACCTAAAGCTCACTAGGTCATTGTGCCTTGCAATGATGAGGACTTTCTTAGGGTATACACTTTTGAAAGGGGTATATTGTACACCTTAAGGTACTTTACCCTTGTGCCTCAATAGGCGTTTGAGCGTGCACTTCTGTAAAGGGGCTTAAATTACACTTCTCCAAGGGTTTTGCTCTTGGTTTTGAATATACACTCCTTCGAAGGGCTTATGTGCCACTCCTCTAGGGTTTTGTCCATTTATCTCGGCGGACAAGATCTTTGGTTGCATGTGGCTTGCAAACTAATTTGAATAACTCGATATTTTTTTGTCAAGTTGAGCACTTTTATTCTCACCAAATTATAAATTTTATAGTCTTTCCTACTGCAAAGAAAGATTATATAAGCATATTTAGAATTCAATAGAAGATGAAAGATTTATGAGTCACAAATTCATGCAACATGATCATTTTAATTATGAGATAAAATTTTCAAGATAATTCATGTGTATCATACGAGTTCATGCAATGTTTTTGGGAGACTTTAGTAATTTATGCTTAGCACTACAATCAAGGGTGATTTAGCAATACCTTTATAAGTAGAGCATGCTATGAATACTATGCACAATAATTAATATATAAAAAATTTTGAGATTTAAGTAACGGTGGCAAATGGGTGGGTTTGGGTGTGACATGGGTTTGGGTCTAAATGAGTAAGGTTGTATTATTACCTATTTACCATTTATTATCCTTTTAATTTTTTTATGAGTGTGCATACCCATTTAACTCAAATAAATTCTAACCCACTCATTACTCATTTATTATATAAAAATAATTTATTTACACATTGGAAATAATTTTTCTTATAAAAAATAATTAAATTTTTAAAAAATAACTTTAAAGAGTTAAATATAAAAAACTAATTTAATAATTAAAAATAAAAAAGAGATAAAAGGACAATGTCTTGCATATTAAATTCTTATCAACTTCACAAGCCACATTCTATCAGCAAACAAAAAAGTCAAAATGCTTTAAATCCTGCATATTGTTGGAATAAGTAAAATCTTACATCGATATATTATAAAAATAAATATTAAAATATAATTAAATAAAATTTTTTATTATATTGATATGATTCAAATTTTTATAATTAAGGTGAATAAATTAAAATAGTATAAATAACTCACTCTCTTCAAATTATTTAAATTGCCTCTCTAATAAATTTGTTCATGATATCAGAATGAGTTTTTATCATAATCTACCAGAATATAGAATTTACCAGTGGACTGATAATCCATCAAACTATCAAAATACCGATCTATTTGAATTGTCCAGTGGCAACTGAACCAAGCTAATTAGAGAGTGTTGGAATAAATCAAATCTCACATTAGTGAATTACAAAAATAAAAATCAAAATATAACCAAATAGATATTCTTACTATATTGATTGATTCAAACTTTTATGGTTAAAATGATTAAATCAAAACATTATAAATAATTCACTATTTTCAAATTACCTAAATTACTCCTCTAATAAATTTCTTCACATATTACTATTTCAACTAATAAAAAAATATATTCTTTATTGTTAATAAATTGGGTAAAAATACAAATAAGCCCTGTAAATTATATTTTTTGGTTCACTTAAGTTTTTTTTTTTTATGATTCAAATAAACTCTTAAACTTTTTAATTTAGTTCAAATAAACCCCTAAATATTATAATTTGGTTCAAATAAATCCAATTTGGATGGAGAGATTAAATTTTTATTTAAATTAAACATGTTTGAGTCAAATTAAAAATTTCAAAATTTATTTATACATTTGTCTTGTTTTCAATTTAATCTTATCTATTTTATTATTTCTTTTTATATGAATTTTTCATCGTACAACTATTTTTTTTATTTATTTTAATTTGATGAATAACAAATTATATTTTATATTTTATTTACTTTTTTAGTAATAGATAGTATCATAGACAATTTTTTGCATCGTAATAAATTCACATTTTTATTTTAGTCAAATTTTTAAATAAGAAAAAAAAATGTTTATAGTACAATTTTAATAATTAAACCTAAAATAATAAAAAATTAGCAAATTTATTTATCAACTAGATTAATATTTGAATTTGATTTAATTTTATTTGTTATAAATATTAAATTAAATGATATTTGATAATAAAAAAATTATAAAATCTTTCATTTATTAAAGTATAAAATATAATATTTTAAATTTTTTTGAAGTTTTATATAAAATATAAGATATAAGTTTTAAATGTATTTATTTATTAAATTAAAATATAAAATATAATTTGTATATTTCTTAAATGAAAGACAAAAAAATATGTTGTAAATTGATAATTTAGAAAAACATAATAATAAAGTAGAAAAGATTAAATTAAAAATAAAGACAAAGAATATAAATAAGTTCTTAAATATTTTAATTTGGCTTAAATATGGTTAATTTGGATAGAAAATTTAACCTCTTCATTCAAATTGGATTTTTTTGAATGAAATTTAAAAGTTTAAGAACTTATTTAGAACAAATTAAAAAATTTAAAGATTTATTTAAATTTATTAAAAGAAAAAAAACTTAAATAAGCCAGATGATATATTTCAGGAACTTATTTATACCTTTGCCTTAATAAATTTAGACAAGTTGAGTTCCATTCCAAAATAGTTGGCATAAATTATAAAGCATCAATTGGTTAAACCATATAATTATTTTTTTTTTAATTTTGCTAGTAATAACACAAATCAATAAACACTTTATAAACAAGTTTCAATGAGACTATTCTCCAAATACTTTGTGAACAATAACATAAAATATAAGCATCAATAGAAAGACATATTATATCAATCAACTTATACTCAAAACATAAAGAACTTATAGAAAACAAAAGTTTCAATCTTTCTCTTTCAAAACAATAAAATAAGTTAAAATAAAACGCACATAATTCACAAAATCAATGGAATTAAAGAACCCATAAATCATTTACATACCTACTTTTTACTTTTTCTTTTGATGGAGCAAAATATTGAATTTTAGAAAGAAAAATAAAAATCCAATTAAAAAGAAAATAAAAAAAAAAAAGAAAAACTCAATTAGAATCTAAGTAATTAGATGAATTACTTAAAAAAAAAAGGAAAAAAAATGAATTAGGCCAATTTAATGGGTAGAAATGGGTACTCATACCTAACCCTTATACAACCCATAAATCAATGGGTTATACGGGATATACCTATTTATTACCTATTTAGCATTTAAATTATCCATTTACTACTCACATCCTTATTCAAATGAGTGGGTAAATGGGCATGGGTGAAATTGTCACTCTAAATTTGAAGGACTCCTACTTCCCCACAAAAATAATAAATTTGCTTTAAATTTATTTTGAAAATTAACTTGCTTAAAAATAAGTATAGATTTGAGTAATAATTTGCATGTGAAGTGACATTTGAGATTTATAATTAATCACATATCACTCACATATATAAATTAACATTTATGATATATAATTATAATAAATTATATATGTATAAAGAGATCTTAATATATTAACATTGTACTTTAATAAGTAATAATGCAAAATTAAATTTAAGGGATGAGAAGTGGACATGACACTGAGATGGGTATGGGTGAGTCTCTCGTTACCTGCCCCGTCCCTCCCTTCCTCGATAGGTAATAAAACGACATATGTTGTGGTGAATATACTAATTTTTATTTTTATTTTTATTATATATAGGTCAAGTTTGAGTTGGATTATATCATTATCAGCCACGACCAAAAACTAACTCGGGTTTAAAATTTAAAATATGTCTCACCTTATTTAGTAAATAAAGAGGGCGAGGTAGGTACATAGTAAGGCGAATCAAATTGTGATCCCTAGTAAGAAGTATGGAAAGCATATATAGAATGGCATGAACAACCTTAAAGATTGCTTGAAATATTTTTAGATCCATAATGAACAAAATAAAAAAAATACTATAATTTGGTGAATGAATACTGCATCATTCATTTAGAGATGTAAAGTATATATATACACATGAAGACGAGCGAGAAAGCTAATAATATCTCTAACAAACTAAAAAACTATTTATTAATAAAATAAATACAGTTGGATATTCATGTATATTGGCGCCAAAACCCAAAAGATATGTAGCTATGCGTGAGCTGGGTATGAGCTAGTTATGCGTGAGATGGGTATGAGCTGTCAGCTGTGCCATTTGGGTATATCTTATAATATCAACATCCCCCCTTCAAGATGAACCATGGTAATCAACCATGTTCATCTTGGATAAAAGTGCATTATGAGCAGGAGTATTGAGAATTTTAGTGAAGACATCTGCAAGTTGATTCTGGCTAGAAACAGAAGAAGTAACAAGAAAATCTCATTGGATTTGATCGCGGACAACATGGCAATCTATATCCAAATGCTTGGTTCGCTCATGAAAAACGGGGTTAGCAGTAATGTGTAACGCAGCTTGGTTGTCACAAGATAAGGTGATAGGCAAATGCACATGAATCTGAAAATCTTGCAACAAATAGGAGATCCACTGGAGTTCACAAACTGTTGAAGCCATGCTCCGGTATTCAGCTTCAGCGGATGAACGAGATACAGTTGTCTGCTTCTTTGTCTTCTAAGACAAAAGAGAAAAACCCAGAAAAATACAAAAACCAGTAGTTGATCTGCGTGTATCAATGCAGGAGCCCCAGCCTGCATCACTAAAAATGGAAACTCGAAGACTGCTAGATGAAGGAATGAAAATTCCTCGTGCAGGACAACCCTTTAAGTAACGAACCAGATGAAGAGTAGCTTGCCAGTGAGAAATTTTTGGGTCATGGACATACTGACTAAGCTGCTAGATAGCGAAAGTAACATCAGGGCGAGTCAAGTTCAAGTAAAGTAATCGTCCAATTAATCGTCTATATTGATCAGGTTGCTCACAAGAATCACCAACAGAAGCACACAATTTCAGATTTTTTGGTAACGGAGTAGTTGTTGGCTTGGCACCAATTAAGCCAGTATCATTCAATATATCAAGTATGTATTTGCGCTGATTCAAGTAAGTCCCAGTGCTGCAACGCACAATCTCCATACCAATAAAATACCTAGCAAAACCAAGATCTTTAATAGTAAAGGCAACATCCAATGAATGTTTAACGTCAACTAGAAGCAGCTCATCTGGACTGGTAAGCAACACATCATCCACATAAACAAGCATAGCAACAAATGTAGGACCTGAACCTTTCACAAACAAGCAATAATCATTGGAAGATTGAACAAAACCCAGAGCAAGTAAGTGAGCAGTGAATTCTTTATTCCACTGACACGAGGCTTGCTTCAAGCCATAGAGAGATCTTCGCAAACGACAAACTTGACCAGGAAGGGCCTTAGTATAACCTACAGGTGGTTTTAAGTATACTTTTTCATCTAAATAACCGTGCAAAAAAGCATTGTTAATATCAATTTGATGCATTGGCCAAGAATAAACAATAGCTACTGTAATAAACAATCTGACAGTCACTGTTTTAGCCACTGGAGAAAAACTATCAGTAAAATCAAGCCTTTCAATCTGATTGTAACCTTTAGCTACTAGCCTGGCTTTAAAACGGTCAACTGAGCCATCTTGCTTAAATTTCACCTTATACACCCATTTACTCCCAATAGGTTGTTTGCCAGCAGGTAAGACAGTGACTTCCCAAGTATCATGGGCTTCTAGTGCTTTAATCTCACGACGCATAGCATCTCTCCAGTTGGGATCTAATTGAGCCTGTTCAAAAGATGTTGGTTCCTGGATTTGTGACACATTTGCTAAAAATGCACAATATATTCTGTTAAAATAAGGTGATATAATGAAAGGATAAGCATTTGGTATATATTGGTGTGTGTTAACTGTAGAAATCTGAGTCAATACAGTAGGCTTGGCCACAGGAACAATTGCAGAAGCAATAAAATCATTCAACCATATGGGTTTATACTTTATGCATGTACTGTGTCTTACAGTGGGTGGAGGTTGAATAAGTGAAGAAACAACATGAAGGTCAACATTGAGTGGAGGAGACACACTAGAACTTGAGTTAGAAGGTAAGATATCAGTAGAAGGAGCAACATCAATAGAATCATTTACCATGACATCCATTGAATCAGAAGTTAATAAAGGAGACTGAATTTGTGGATTATAAATAGGAACAGTAGGAGATGATGGAAAAGAAAACTCACAAGAAGAGTCAGAATTAATAGGTACTAGCAAAGGAACAATACCTTCAACTGATGTGTGATGGGAAAAAGGAAAAATATACTCATAAAAGACCACATCCCTAGACACGAACATGGCATGTTTTTGCAAATCATACAGCCTATAGGCTTTCTGCCCCATAGCATACCCAATCATTACTGATTTTATGGCTCGAACATCAAACTTATCCTTGGTTGGGCTTGTATTAGTAGCATAACATAGGCATCCAAAGGTTTTAAGAAGATTATAGGCTGGAGGTTTTGTATTTAGTAGTTTATAAGGTGTTTGCCAATTTAAAACGGCTGTGGGTAATCTATTTATTATGTAAGTGGCAGTAAGAATGGAGGCTCCCCAGAATTTTTTAGGTAACTTGGATTGAAACATTAAGGCTCGTGCAATTTGGAGTAGGTGTTTATGCTTCCTTTCAACTACCCCATTTTGTTGAGGGGTATATGGGCAACTTTTGTGATGGATAATACCATTCTTAACAAATAATTCTTGACAGGAAGCACTGGTAAACTCAGTTCCATTGTCACTTCGTATCACTTTCACTTTAGCTTGGTATTGTGTTTGTATAAGGTTTAGAAAGTTGGTTAATAAGGTCACAGTTTGTGTTTTATGATGCATAAGAAAAGTCCAGGTTGCTTTGCTATAGTCATCAACAATGGTGAGAAAGTAATGTGCACCAGTAATCGTAGCATATTTATAAGGCCCCCACAGATCTATATAGATTAAATCAAAAGGTTTTTGTGAAGATGTTGTGCTGATAGGAAAAGGCAAAAGTTGTTTTGTAATTGAGCATATTTCACAATGGGAATCTAACTCACTTTGGTGAAAATGGATATCACTAATATGTTTCAAAGCAAGACTGGAACAATGTCCAAGTCTATAATGCCACAGAACAGATTGACACAATGAATTTGAATGATCTTTATTTATAGCAAAAACAGTACAGGTTTTATTGGAATCAGAAGTATAACAATTATAGTATTGTTGTTTATATGATAAAACTTTAGTAGAAAACATTTGTTGGGAAAGGACAGATTGTATTTGTACTTTATCAAAGCTGGATTTATTTAGAACATATAAATTTCCTTTAACCTTGCCTACTGCATAGATTTCTTTAGTCATGAGATCCTGGAATAAATAAAAAACAAAAGAAAAAATGACTATGGAATTAGTGTCAGCAAGATATTTATGAACAAAAAGAAGATTAAACTTGAAACTAGGCAAATATAAAACTGTTTTTAGGATCATTTTGTTGTTTAATACTACACTCCCAGTATGTGTAACAAGTTTGATAGATCCATCAGGTAGAAAAACAGGGATAAAATGATCTATGTATTTAGGTTCTGTAAGGGTGTGAAAATCAGAACAAAGGTGATTAGAAGCACCCGTGTCAACAATCCAGGACTCAACATCAAATGAATCAAACAAACTCAATGCATAAGATACTGCATTACCTGCAAAGTTCACCATACCAACCATTGCGTCTGTATTCACCTCCTTGCCTTTCATGTATTTCATCACCTCTTGCTGTATTGCAGTTGATAAACCATTCCAATTATTGTTACTGTTCTTATACACATCATCCACACCCTTATCAAATGGAGTATCATATACATTTGCTGCAATTCTAGGAACAGCCCTGACCTTTGAATCCTTGAACTCCTTATACCAATCAGGCAATCCATGCAACCTGAAACATTTCTCCCTGATATGTCCATCTCTATTACAAAAATCACAAAATCTATTTTGTTTATCCACTTCTTTGCTTCTGTAATTACCTTTCCCAAAACCAGTACCTCTATTATTGAATTGAGGCTTGGCAAGAAAAGCAGTGTTCTCAACTGCTGCATTAATGTTACTATGTACTTCTCTTTGCTTCTCTACTCTTAACACTATTGAATATGCTTTGTTGACACTAGGAAGTGGATCCAAAAGCAAGATCTGATTTCTAACATGATCAAAACTTGCATCTAGACCCATGAGAAACTGAATCAACCGAGTTTGCGAAGTCATTTCTGACATAATCTTTGAAGCACCACATTCACACACTGGTATAACTGATAAACAACACAATTTGTCCCAAAGCCTCTTCAAATCAGTGAAGTATTTTGCAACGGAAGAGTTTCCTTAAGTAATAGAATTAATCTCTCACTGAATTGAGTACATTAATGGTCCATTGCTCTCTTCATACCTCTTAGCCAGCTCATCCCATAGCATCTTTGTACTTGTAGCAAACAGAAAAGACTCCACCAAATCTTTGGAAATGGAGTTCAAAATCCAGGAAGTAACCATGCAATCAACTCTAATCCACTGTTCATAATCATCAGAATTCTCAGCAGGAATAGCACACTTACCATTGATAAAACTTAACTTGACCTTGGCTCCTAACGCAATCTTCATGGATCGACTCCATGACAAGTAGTTTGATCCATTCAGAGGAGTAGTTACTAGAAGCATTCCAGGATGATCAACATTTTGTAACTTCAAAGGATTACCATCACTGAAATCCTTAGCATGTTGTTGAGTACTACTCTGACCAGATTTAGTATTCGAATTCTCACCTTTAGCAATATCTGCCATTCTTTAGATTGAAACAGAGAAAAAACACTATCACACACTTTAATTACTGCAAAAAAAGAGTCTCAATCGTGAGGCTCTGATACCATGAACAAAATAAAAAAAATACTGCAATTTGGTGAATGAATACTGCATCATTCATTTAGAGATGTAAAGTATATTTATACACATGAAGACGAGCGGGAAAGCTAATAATATCTCTAACAAACTAAAAAACTGTTTGTTAATAAAATAAATACAGTTGGATATTCAAGTATATTGGCGCCAAAACCCAAAAGATATGTAGCTATGCGTGAGCTGGGTATGAGCTAGCTATGCGTGAGCTGGATATGAGCTATCAGCTGTGCCATTTGGGTATATCTAATAATATCAACACATAAAAAAGCACTGTGAACTAAAGAAGTGGCTTTTTGCAAGTCGATTGATTGATTTTTCCTTTGAATTGGAAGGAAAATATACCAAAACTCTATATTGTGAGTTGAATTTGTAATTTTTTTACTTCAAAAAGAGGAAGTCCAAAAACCTTTGGAGCTGATATGACTTGCTTTGAAAATCGAAGAAAAAAAGCTTAAATCATACCAAGAAGTGTTGAACTAGTTTTGTTTAATTAATCCGACTAACCATTGACCAATTGATAATTGGACATTTGGGTCAAAGATAAGTTGGTCCACTTGTAATTAATAAAAAAGTTTAGATCATGATAAAGATTATGTGCTTGGGTGTAGCTGAGTATTGGTATAATGGACATATATCAAATTATAATTGTAGGAGTAGAGATCTTGTGTGCATGATATACCAATATACTAATATGTGACACAATTTGGTAGTTTGTCCATAGCTGAACTTGAAAATTAAATTTTTGATAATAATCATACTGATCTAGTGCGTTGGGGAGCATGCTACCTCGGATTGACAATTGTTTGATTGTGATTGGCCACATTTTCCCTAATGATGGTAATTTAGCCAATGAGCTTGAATCTTTGATGGATATTGAGATTTTTGAGCTTCCATCAACTTGAAAAATATATGGAGCATACTAATATTAATGTATGAAATTTTATGGCCAAATCTAGTATTTTTTTTAGCCAAAAGAGAGAGAGAGAGAGAGAGAGAGAGAGTATTTTATGTTGTTTCTCATATATTGTGTCATTTGATGAAGCATAAATTATCTTATTTCACTTATAGGAATCCATGATATGACGGTGATGGATAGGACTTGTAGACAAAAAAAAAAAGAAGGATAAGAATCTCCATGGGGTTGATTCCGTGGAGTGCATTTGATGCTTAAGTCGATAGGCTAGTGAAAAAAAATAGAAAGAATGTAGAGAGAGTATTGAAGTGGAAGTCTAGATGCCTCTTTCTTTACCTTTTCTTTATCTTTATATAAAGAAGAATGATGCCTCAGTTATAGGAGATCAATTTTAGTCCTTATTAGTAAGAGAGTTTATTGCTCTTTTTATCTATTAAGTTCGATTCTTAGAACCAACCTCAATAATTAACTTATATGATAATATAATTTATTGCTCTTCTTATTAATTATAGTTTGATTTTTAAAGCTAATTTCTAATTTATAAACCATGTGCATAAATAAGTCTTTAAATTCGTTTTGAAAGAAAATTTAATTTCAATTGACACATCGACTTAAAATTACTTTTGACCAACTAAATAAAAAAGAAAAAGCCCTTATTAGTGGTGGTGGGAGGGGGCAACAAAACTAAGATTAATGAAAGTTACGGGAAATACTTCTCCTCAGCGAATAAGAAGGGTTTGTAAATTTGAGTTTGATGAAGACTAGAGTAAAAAAGTTAATTTGCACTTCTTATTGAAGTACTGAAAACAGACGAGAAATTATAGAATCAGCTGGCAGCCACTTCTACAGTATGTTATGAACCTGAGTTCATAACCATGAACTCAGTAGCTTAAGAATACAAGAACAGAGAAGAAGTGAAGTAGAATGAAGGAAGAAGGGAATACATAATCGGAAAAGAAGAGAACAAAATATAGAGAGAGAGAGTAAAAGAAAAGAGGGAGAGAGATAAGATTTAGGAGATGGAAACTGAATATTCATTTGCCTCAGAATTCTGTTACAATTATTATCTACTTATACTACTAATATATCTAATATCTAACCAAGGTTATTACATTACCCTCCCCATGAACAACTTTCTTGTCCTTGAGGAAGAGTAATGGAACTCAATTCAACAGACGCAACTACTTGGACTTGCCCACAACTATCTGATGCAACTTGTTTGCAAGCCCAATTAGCCTTTCTGTCCCAAAAGGTTTCGAAGCAACCCAGAGATCTTCCAATCTGTTTTTCTCCAGCAACAGAAAATCCTAGAAGCCCTTCTGCCTAAAAAAAATTGACATCTAAAGTTTTCGTTGCTGGTGCGTCTTCTTTTGTAATGGAAGCGTTAGGTTCTATTGGCTCATGAATATCTGATTTTGGAATTGTATTTGTCATGTCCATTTCTTTTGTACCAAAATGATTCGAAATATTTGATTTCAAAGAATGATCTGATACATTTGATTTCAAACTCATAGCTTCAGGGCAACGTGATGATTGTAGAGTCAAAGGTGTAGTCACATTTCGCACCTCTAATTCATCTCTTACTACATTTAATAGCTTACCAACATCAAGATTTCGAACCCCCATCTCCACCGTTAACATAACCGGCTGCTCACTCCCAAAACCAATCCCATTTTCCTTTATTTTGCTTGTAAAAATCAGATTGTTCACCTGGGTTCTCAAAACAATGATCTTTCCACCAGTCACTATCAACTCCACCAAGACAGTAATAACAGAGTTCAGACTGGATCAAAAGCTTCCCTAGACCTCCATGACCACTATGATCATCCAAATGTAATTGCCTAGGCATTTTAACAAATACCTTCAAGGCATGAATTTCTTTGCACAAAAAACATATTTTCTTTCTGTCTTATTCTCTTTTCCCATTCAAGTTCTTTGAGGACCACAAAAACACAATTCAATTTATAACCATAGACACCACAATACTGGTGCCTATTCATAACAATCACAAATACCCTAATTCCCACATCATATTCCTTCTAAAAAAAAAAACCCAATGATGAGACTACTACCAGGTTTAACAAGCCTTTTGGACAATATTGAAATCTGAACAGGGGGAAGAATACAATTACCTATGCTTTGCTTGTTGAGATCAATAAACTATGCTTTTTGACTTTATTTTCCCAAGTCAGATTCATCAATTTCCCTGAAGTTAAATATCTCTTCTTGTAGCAAAATTAATTTTGTATCATCTTGAATTGAAACTCCCGAGTCACTGCTACTGCTTTGATCTTTTTCTCCAAAATTTAAAATTTCTTGTGAGAATTTTGTATCTTCGCAAATTTCATCTCTCAAAAACTTGGAATTTAAATTTCTATTTTCTCTCATCTTCAACATTTGCTTGTCCAATACTTCGATCATTTTATCATTTATTTTGATAATTTCATAATTTGTTTTGATCATTTCAGAAGTAATTCGCTTGTAATTTTCAACATAATCCTCAAGTTTGTTGAGTTTAGCTATGGTAAACTGAACAAAATTGTTTGGTTACCAAGAAAAAGAAGGAAAATTAGGGGTTTTTTTTGGAAGATAAAGAAGAAGAGTTGTTGAAGAAGAAGATAGAAAGAAATTAGAAGGGACAGATTAGAGATGAGAAGAGAATGGAGAAGAGAAGATTGAGAGAAGAAAGAGAATAAAAGAAGAAGAAAGAAGAATCAGAGAGAAATTGAAGAAGAGAAAAATGGCAGAAGCAATCCCTAGGATTGTTACTGCTCTGATACTAAGTTGTAATGAATCTGGGTTAAGGTTCATAACCATGAGATCAATAGCTTAAGAATGCAAGAACAGAGAAGAAGTGAAGGAGAATAAAGGAAGAAGGGGATACAGAATCAGAGAACAAGAGAACAAGAGATAGAGAGGGAGAGAGAAAAGATTTAGGAGATAAAAACTGAATATTCATTTGCCTCAGAATTCTGTTACAACTATTATCTACTTATACTACTAATATGTCTAATATCTAACCAAGGTTGTTACACAGTAGCAAAATCCAGAAATATAATAAGAGATCAACAACAATGAATTGCATAAATGGGATTTGCAACGTCCAGTTACACTTTATGAAGAAAAATGAATGAATGGCCCTTAATTGCACTCGATAAAACTAGCAGAACCTTTTTTTTTTTTTTGATAAGCTAGTAATTGTAGTTATGATTTTTCGACTAGTATGTGAAATAAAAGAAATAGAACTTGTCTTCATAGTCAATCCAATTGATAAGTTCTCCATTTGGTCATGTTAATGAGCTTAGACATCACAAGTACTCTTGGATGTCCTTTTTTTAATCAGTTAGAAGTAGCATCTGATGCAGTTTGGCATGTTTACCATTGCCAATGATGAGCTTGCTTAAGCTGCTATTGAATTCTACCCATAGATATGGCCCATTTTACCACGTTTAGTCTCCAGATACCTCTTGTTTTCCTTCGTGATGGTGGTTAATAGAGGAACTCTACCTACAATTGTCAAACCATAACCCTTAAGCCCGATGTACTTTGCAGGGTTGTTCGTCATCAACTTCATCGTTCAGACACCAAGATCTTGTAATAACTGCGATGAAAATACAACAAATTTAACGTAAACAAATTTTCCTCAATTACAAGAAGGTACATCTTTTCTTATAATAACCAACACTCCTATCTGCAGAAATAAATATAAACTCTGGTAGGATGCTAGAAGGACGTAGACAATTGGGTTTGAAACCCCTGCAACTGTTACCTGAATCGCTAGACTAACAGCCATTTCAACCCTCCCATGTATGATTTTAAAAGTTTATTGAACAAAAAGAAAATAATAGTTCAAGAAAATGCTCAAGATTTGAATTGTTGTTATAATCCTCCTCCAATGTTTATGTCTTTTCCATCATCAGATAAGCCAAAAAAAAATGATAACAGTGCAAAGATTTAGCATAATGTTTAACAAATTAAATCAATGATTAGTATTCTATTAAGATATATCATAATTTGGAAGCTCCTGAATAATTATTTAATCAAGATCACAGGACTATCAAATAAACCTAAGGAATAAGAATGCATAATTATACTGTTATAAGATGATGCATAACCCCAGCTTCCTTTTGCTATTAATTTTTGGTTTACTTCTAGGTTCATTAAGACTAAAGATATAGAATTTGTGTGGTGAAAATAAACCCATAATGTAGTTACCTGAGCACCAATGCCATATTCTCTAGTATCAATAGGCAGGCCCAGCTCATCATTTGCTTCAACTGTATCACGCCCAGCATCCTGTAGGTTGTACGCACGAAGCTTGTGACCCAGTCCGATGCCCCTTCCTTCACGCCTAAAGAGGTAGACCAGCACACCCCTGCCAGCAGCCTCAATCCGCTGCATTGCAAGAGCCAGCTGGTTCCCGTAGTCACATTTAGCAGAGCCAAATATATCTCCTGTGAGGCATTCAGAATGGACCCTCACAAGAATATCCTGGCCATCTCCAGTCTCACCCTGTTTGGATAACAAAGTCGCTCATAAATAAGAACCGCTCCAATTTAAATATGTTTAGAATAAATACCTAGCTGCATTTGAATTGTACACTAATATCATTCCCATTTTCTTCAATAAATGAAAAATACAAAACTATATTCCAATGGACTTTTTTAGGATAAATTAAATTTCAATACGTACTTGAATTTCATCAATAATCATGAGTCAGGACCACACCATCTAGAAATTACCATCCAAACCCATATTTTGACTTGAATCATAACAATCGAATCCAAGTTAATAATCGTAGTCAATGACCATACAAGTTAATAGTCGTAATCAATGACTATGGTAAATATAGTGGTATGGCATAATAATAATGTAATACATATATTTTGTAAAAATGCCCATGTACAAGGTGTGTGTTTTGATTAGAAAAAAAAATTGAAAAGAAAAGTCAGAACAGCAAAAAGCAAGGAGCATTTGTGAGAAAGTACCTAAATCACTATATAACCAATATTTCTCATGTTGTCTAGGAATATTTTGCATATAATCAATTACGGCACCTAGATCTCATAGAAGTAGCAGTCTTTTTCAGACCTACTAGTCTAACAAAGTCATTTTAAACTGAAAAGTAGAGCTGCAACTGATAACAAAAACTTGTAATTTTAAATGTCTAGTAACTTGATTTATTCCAATTGGATTTTGGATAAGATCCCAAAAGAATCTGAAATAGTTTGAGTATTAAATTGCATTACTCACCTTAACCATTGCAATATGTTCAATCCCATCTAAAAGTGATCTATAACAGTAAGCTGTAAATGGCCCCACATTGTCAGTATTCGAGCTGCAGAAGAACGATCTACCAATTTCTCTTTCTTCTTCCTATATCTGTCAATTATAATCCATATTATCAATGAAAATATGACAATAAGTTTGCCATCAGCGAACAAACAAAGACAAAATACAAGAAAGATAAGTGTGTATCTGCACACACAATAGCCTTAAAGAGTCCAAATTAAGAGCTTTTTGTACGAGTAATAAAACATTGATCCACAAATACATTTAATGTTTTTTATTTACTTTTATCCTCAAATGATATGAAACATACTTGGTTATAACTTTATACGGACAACTATGTAAAAAAAAATGATTGGGATAAAAGACAGCAAAAGTAATAATTCAATCCATTCTTGGCTTGCCAATTATCTTTATAGATGACATACTAAATTTTGCAATATATCAGTTGCCAACTTAAAAAGGAATATGGAGTGCCCAGAAATCAAGGGGGAACAGAATTGATCAACATGAAAATGCTTTGCTTAATTGTAGTTAGCAGATTGCGAAAGCAGTTATTGGTGAAGCTACTCAACCGTAAAGTCCTTATATGATAAGTAGAAAGTAAAGCTCCTAAATGAGCAGTAAATACTTTACCTGATTAAATCAGCGATGGATATAGTTTTTAAATTCTCCCGCTCTGCAAATTGGCAAAGCGTTAGCAATCTAGCCATGGAGCCATCATCATCCACAATCTCACACAAAACTCCAACAGGGTTAAATCCAGCAAGAACGGCAAGATCGACAGAAGCTTTTGTATGTCCAGCTCTTTTCAGAACACCACCCTCCCTGTACCTCAATGGAAAAATGTGGCCTGGCCGGTTGAAGTCCTCAGGTTTAGATTCTCTGGATGCAAGAGCTAATACTGTTGTTGCCCTGTCATGAGCTGAAACCTCTGTGGTTGTGCCATGTTTTGCATCCTACAGATGATATTAAGAGGTAAAAATCCAAACCTCAGAACTATTGCGGTATATCACTATTTTAATCCGTAAAATGAATGTGTAACTACTTATATCAGGAAAAACAACAACAAAGAATTGAAAAGCTCTGATTGACAAGATATGAGAGAACATTCATTAATTAAGTGCAAGGAATTAATCTTTTGCAGGGAAAGGAAAGCTAAGACTAAAAATAACTGTTGTATGCATGCAATTCTAATAGTTTGTTATATTTTCTGTTCTAGACAGAAACTACTTGAAGAGACTGAACAGAAATTTTAATGCTTTCCTTTGGATAAATAAATTAGAGTAATGTGCCCAATTAAATGTTTATCACATGAGAAGTAGATCAAATCAAAAGAAGAAGAAGAAGAAACAGTTTTGTCATAATAAGCAGACTTACAAAGGGATTGCCTCTGCATAAATTCACATGCCCTATTCCATGGAAACATTTTATGTTATTTTCAAACATATTAAAAAGATAAATGCATTTATTAAGTTCAATTATGACTACAACTAAATTTCAACAGCTGAAATTATCTCTAATGCATGGGATTAATGGAAACTATCTTCATTTCCAATAAAATCCTATCCATGCAAATGATTTTGAACAGAGAAAATCATATATCAAAATCTGAAATCTCCAGTCAAAGGAAAAGTAAATACCACTGTCACTGTAAAAGCAGTACGAAGTTTTTCATCATTTTCATTTTGGGTAACCATCAAAGGGAGTTGCAACCTGTCAAGATATTCCCCGTCCATGCTCACGCAAACTATCCCAGTACCATGCTTCACAATAAAAGCCATAGCTTCAGGTGTTGCCAATTCCGCTGCCATAATAAGCTCCCCTTCATTTTCTCTGTCTTCATCATCTACAACCACTACCATCTGCAATGAAAAACGTAATAAGTAATGCAACAATGAAAAGTAAAGGAAATTTTAAAGTAATTATTGATGGAAATGCTAAAATATATTATCAAATGGCAAAACAACTACCTTCCCTTGACAAATGTCTTCAATTGCCTCAGGGATGGGGGAAAAACCTTCTGTGGGGCGATCTAAATCAAACTCATCATTATCACTGAGGAATCCATTGGGGATGGTAGCAATATCTGCCGTAAGAGTTCCAAATGCTATTGCATCGGGCTGTAGTTTAATTCCAACTGGATGTTATTGATGAAAGGACCCATTGCTGCAGCATTATTGCCATTTGAATAGGATAACAGGTCACCTTCATCAGATACTATTGCTACTCGAGTTTTGCCAACACCCTTAATACTGAAAGAAGATTTACAACCATCAAGGCGGACCAAACCTGAGCTGTATGTGCAACCATTTGCAGAAAATGTAGTCACTCCATGTAATCCATTGAACAATTTGAAGTTTCTCCATGGCCTAAATAAAAATAAGAGGTGAATAAACATTTTATTATGTTTAAAATGATAAAATAAAATTTAGAAATAACAGAATAACTCCCTAAGAGCAGTTGTAGAACCAAAATCATACCTTTGAATCACAAATAGTATCGGTCAAGAGTTAAGACATCTAAATTACCAGTCAACCAAGTCTAACACAACTAATCAACTTGGCCATTTCCAATCAAATAAAGGGATAGCTCATTGCTTTAGCATCATATCAAGTATGCTCCAATTCAAATTCTTTCTACAAAATCCTTCTTCTAAAATCCAACTAAACGGAAATGTTTGATTTAATGAAATAAGAACATACCACCTTGTACATGACATTAATCAAACAAAAATGATCAACTGATCCCCAAAACAATAACTTTCATAATCATAAATCTGAATGAATCAAACAGAGAAATCATTGATTGGAAAATTAAACAAATCCGGAAGTAAAGAAAAGCCAAATTACATTCCAAAAATAAATTTATACAAGAGAAAAGCATGAAACTTTTTAAAGAATACCCAATAACAAGAAAACCCAGATGGGATTTAAGATGATAAGAAAATATAAATTCAAGATAAGATGGGAAAAGGAGAAAAACTCACCGAGAATAAGAAAGAGCTGTTCTAGTTGTTGTTGAAGGGTAAGAAAGGACATTAATAGAAGCCATTTTCATTGTTAAACCCCTCCCTAAAAAGAGCTCAAAAATCTAATATTTTGAATCTTAAGACCAAACGGGTCTGTTTTGAATATATTTATAGAGCAATCAGAAAGGGGAAGAAGAGGTGAAAAATGGAAGGCGGTAGCCGGTATGCTCAGACCATGGATGAGAAAAAACAAAACAATTTGCACGAGAACGAGATCGTTACTCGCGGGTGACGTGTGTCTCGTGTCACCAACCAATTATTTTTTTTTTTTGCATCATTAATCAATTCATTAATTATGGCTTTTTATATTTGGAAATCGGGGAAAATAATGATTTGGAAATCGGGGAAAATAATGTAACTGTAGCAAGGGAAGATACTAAAAGTATTTGGTTCATAATTGGACATGATATCTTTTTCAGTTTAGTGGTATCAAAGCTTTCGATTCGATTCTGAGGTCGAGCGTTTGAGGTGCGAAAAACTCTAGAGGAAAAATAACTATGGTCTGTAAGCAGTATGGTGACTCAGCGCCTGCGTAAGACGGATGGATCATAACTATAGTAGATAGAAAAAAATATTAAGAGTATCTGATCCATAACAGACATGATATCTTTTTCAACTTAATGTGAGAATTTAATTCGACTAAGAGGATATTTGATTTGATAGACGAAATTTTAACCGTTTTATTTATTAATGTAATAGGTGTAAATATTAACTTTTAAATTCGTTATGAATTTGGGATGGAACAAGAATATATTCATCTCGTACTGATTCTATTATTATTATTATTATTAATTTTTTTTATTATAATTATTAAATAATATTATTATTGTTTTTATTAATAATAATAATATTAAAAATAATTTTTGTTTTAAATTTTTATAATTTTTTAATTTATTACAAAAATTTAATAAAAAAAATAGGTAAATGAATATACCCATTTTATTCATTTCATTCCGTATCTAAAACAGAGCGAGTAAAAAAAAAAAAATTTGCGAGACGGATGCTAGTAATGGCATATCCATTCCGTTATCATTCCTGGTTACATAATTGCTTGAGAAAAACAGAAGTGCTCATTATAACTTTTTTTTTTCTTTTTATATTGTGTGGGCCTAAAAATTAAATTGGTGTTTTCTAAAAAAAAATAAAAGAGAATTAAAATTTTTAAATTTTCAATTGAAATTTAATTAATAAAGAATATATTTATACATTTAATTTATTGATAAACGATGGAAATTATCACTTGATGTAAATTATATCACTCAGTCACATAATTATTGATTTAATGGCTTCTTAATATTTAATGCTCATGTTAAATGGTTAAGTTTTATTTTTGTTTACCTAATATTTAGAGTATGTTTGGATTGATTTATAAAAAATTAATATCATTTTATATTTATAAATTATTTTCAATAATTTTATTATTCAATTAAATTACCAAAAATTTTAAAATTAATTTCAAACTATCAAATATTCACAAATTGCTTATCATTAGTCTTACGTTAAATCAAACAAATACTTAGTCCCAATTATGTATAAATTTTGACATTTATCTTTATTTTATTAGTAATAAAATGAAATACAAAGAGAAACAAGAAGAACTTTTAATTTGTGGTCATATTATTGGCACGTGTCATATGGGAGTTTCAGGTATTAATTTTATTAAAAGGATAATTGGCCAATTAGACGACAACAGTCACCCAACTATGTGTCTAAGCGGGTGATATAACCAGTAAATGATAAAATGGAAATGGTTGGCTAACTTTATATAATATAAAATGGGAAAATTAAAGTTACGGATTTCTCCTTAACGGAAGCCATAAAATTTCATAATTTTTCATAATTAGATTTTTTTTTTTTATTTACTGAGAATTAATTTTGTTCAATATGTTTTTTTGTTTTGTGTATTTATGTGCTTTCGGTTCACTTCACACACATGCAAGTTTTTTTTTTTTTTTTTTTCCTTATGTGTAAATAACATTCCACACATTAATTACATTTTGACAGTTATCTAAAATCGAATTTCTCATATAGAAGGATACGATTCGAATATATAGTTTTAATTCCTTTTAATAATTTAAATTTTATAATTTATACCATTAATATTTGAGATATAAATCTTCTAATAATTTTAATTTTATTGAGTTATGTCTCATATTGATTAGAGAAAAATTATTATTTACTAATAAATTTTAAATATATGATAGTTAGATTATTTTATTATTAGAGTGATTATGTATTTAATAGTTGTATTTATATTAGGTTTTAGATTTACCGAAAATAAGAATAAGCCTATAATTTTTATTTTTATTTGTATAAGGTTTTAAATTTAGGAATAATATAAATAGGTTATAATGATTATTTTGGTATATTATAGAAAAACAAATGACAGTATGCAGATGTTGGTACACTTGCCGAGACACATAAAAATTATTGTGTTCATTTTCTCTTATCTTCTCTATTCTAATATGCTAGTGTATGTGTGTGGTTATTGTGTGCTTCCACCAATTGATATTGGAGCTTTTGATTTTTTGACTTAGAATTTGACAAAAATTTACAATGAACATACTTCAAGCAAAATTTGATAAATTTAATGGTTTTTACCTATGACAGATTAGGGTATAAATTTGCTAGTATAGCAGAATGTGAATAAGACGTTAACAAGAACAAAACCATAGAAAATCGATGTAGAGAATTTGAAAGATATAGAACAAATAGCCTTTAGTACAATTTGCATATGTCTAACGGATTTGGTCTTGTACGACATGTAGGGATGGTAGCGGGGCGGATATGAAGTGGGTATGTCATTACCTGTACCCAGCCTGCAAAAAAAATTTCTGCCAGCCTTGTTTAGGGATAGCAACAGAACGGGTCTGTAGCGGATTTCATTATTCCTATCATCGTCCTCATATGTTTAAACCCCACTCCATTCCCCTCTCATTCCCAAGCGGGTTAAGATTTTGGTACTTTATCCCTATTCCCATGAGTATTGAAATTCCCATTAGATCCTACGGAACATGATTTCTTTACATAAAAATTATTATTTCATTTTAAAATTTCTAATGAAATTATTTTGATGAATTTTTTTTAACTAATTTTCAATAAGAAAAATTAGATATTTAATTAAATAAAATATGACTTTCAATTAAACTTATTAGAATTTTTAATTATATAATCAGAAAATTCAATTTTAATATAAATTTATTATAATTTTTTATTGTGAAATTATACTATGTAACTGATATTTTGTAATAGACCTGTTAAAATTTAAATAAAAATTAATTATTGATCATTCAAAAATATAAATTGTAATAAATTTTACTAAAATTATTTAAAAAATAATATTATAAAATTGATAAATAATCATTCAACGTTCGAATATTTATATTTCAATATATAATAATAAAAATTTAAATCTTATAGTTAATTCTATAAATT
Source organism: Aleurites moluccanus (assembly GCA_948193065.1). NCBI lineage: Eukaryota > Viridiplantae > Streptophyta > Magnoliopsida > Malpighiales > Euphorbiaceae > Aleurites > Aleurites moluccanus. The sequence goes on along the minus strand of CANXYC010579324.1, from coordinate 21,891 downwards.
ATTATTATTATTAATCTTTTCATAAACAAAATATTTTATATTTTTATTATTTTTAAAAATTAAATATCTTTATTAACTCATTAAAATATTCAATTAAATAAAATATAAAACTTTTTAAACTTAATAATCAACCATTAATAATTATTTTTTAAATTTAATATATATATATATATATGTAGTGGGGCGGGTTTGGGATAAGTTATTGGGCGAGATATATAATTTTCATCTCCACCCCATACCCATTAAAAAATTTTGAGTTTTTTTTTTTGCCCTGTCTCATTTCCTAATCAAAGCGGGACAGAGCAAGGCGGATCCCCATTGGGTCAGGATATTTTGCCATCCCTAGCTTCGTTTCAGGTACAGGGTGAGGCGGAGTGGATAATGGGGCGAGTAAAATGAATATACTTGTTTATCCATCTATTTTACTAAATTAAAAAATAAAAAAATAATAATTTTAATAATAATTGTAACACTCATATTTTTGAAATATTTTTAAAATAATATTTTATTGATAAATAATAATTATTTTATGAATATTTAATTAAAATTATGAATTTAAAAATATTTTTAAAATTTATTATATTTAAAAAAATATTTAAAAGTAAAGAAAAATGCATTTTTCAAAATTAAATTTAATTTTAGTTAGTGTCATATTACTATGTATTATTTAATAATTTAATTTTTATACTTATTTATTTAGTTAAATAAATTATTATTATTTTAAGAATTTTTAGAAATTAAATTTATATTTAAATAATTTTTATTAAATTGAAAAGTTATTATTTTCAAGATTTAATATATCAAAATTAAGTAAATTTTATAAGAATTTTATCGATTATTTATTTCTAATTTTTGGATTTAAAATGAATTTTCTATAAATTTTTTTTTAAAAAAAATAGAGTAACCTGAGATTGCCACATGGCAGTCTCAAATTGGGTGCTAGCAGATAAGAATTTGCTGGAAATGCGAAGAAGAGACGAAGGAGAAAAAGAAGAAGAGGAAGAGTGGTCGACAGTAATTTCTGGTGCCGATTTCAGCCAAACTAAATGAAGGTGATTGACACCTCTTATACCATCATGTAGCTTGTCATGAGTAGAATTTATAGACACTAATCTTACTTAATTCCAATAACCAGGCAAGGAGTTATTTTTTTCAAAATAATCTTATGACTATGTTAGTCAAAAATTTCAAATTGTCATAATTTTCTTATTTGAACTCCAAATTGAGTGATTCTAGTTTTTATGATTTTTTCTTGATCCCAGTTTTCATTTGGTACCCAACTTGCTACCTAATATTTTACGAAAAAAGGAGATCGAAAAATATAACCACTGAACTTTTTATGACAGATTTTGATCAATTTCGACAGTCATTTTTAGTGATTATAATTTTGTTAAACTCCTTTCTTCATGAGTTTTTTTTTATTGTACCTATTTTCCCCATTAATGATCGGAGCAGGGACTGAAAAAATGGGACGCACGTTTATTTTATTTTTTTTGCAACTGAGAGTAAGTAAGTTTTATATTATTCTAAAAATTATTATAAATTATTTGGAGTATGATTGGAGACAAATTTATGAGAAATATTGAGTATTGATACTAGTATTAGAATATTTAAGCAATGAAAAACGGACAATTGTGTTTATGTTGAGTGAATAAATTAAGATGAATTAATGTAATTAATTTGGAGTAATTATAAAAATTATTCGGATAATATTTATGAAATTTAGGTATCAAAAGTTAAATTATGTGAAATAAATTAATTAAGGCGGTAGTTAAATTAGGTAGATAAATTAATTTAAATTAAAATAAATTATTAGAGTTAGATGAAAAATTTATTTTGGACAATATTTTGAGTGTGATGATAATTATATATATTTTGAGGTAATTAAATGGTGAAATATTAATTACGGTATATTTATCTAAATCATTATTTTGGAGATTGAAATAATTGAATTACTAGTTGAATTATTTGATGAAATAATTATTAGTTAGTAATATATTAATTTTGGTTTATGGATCGGATAATGGAGGAGTGTAAAAATTATTATAAATATTTATTGTTAAGTTAGAAGACCGAGGAGGGGTCATTGAGTTGAGGTTGATTGTTGTGATGCCTATAGACTATTTATTTAGAAGTGTTATTATTTTTCTTTCACGGAAGCAATATCCTTACTTTAGGGGAGGTTCTGCCGAAATTTCTGCAAAGTTTTGGGAATCGTTTCGTAAATTTATTAAAACTAATATGTATCTTTTATGTTCTAATATCTTTTTTATGCTATCCAGTTTTCGAGAATGGCTATTTGGTACTTTGGTAATCAAATTTATGAATTGATATATTTTTATTTAACTCTGCATTAAGCATTACGCATTGATAAATAAAATATATATGTATATAAACTATAATTATTACATCAGATTCATAAACATTATGTATGTTTAAGCCATATGTTGATGATAAATAATATGAATGCATGTAATTGCGATAGAAAATAGGATGATGTGGAATCTAACTGTATTAATACAAAAAACATCAATAATATAACATGATATGATATGATATGATGATGATGATGATGTTGATGTTATTATAGGGATTGTCTGGTTAGAGAATTGTCTAATCGTGATCCCCTGAATATGAATAAAAGATTATAGGGATGCTTGGTTAGAGTTAGACTCACTGTGACTCCATAGTTGGATTTAAGAGAACCCATATATTGAGAATTGGCTTCTTATGTTCGATAAACAAAAATATAAATGAGGTTGGATTCCACAGATATTTTCTATCATGAATGTTATGTATGTTTATGGATACTTATGTGTAATGTGACACTTCATGTAGATTGATAAATGACCTATATGTAAATTAATTTATATCAGCTCATTGAGTCGAATGTTCACCCATATTCAAATATTTTTTCAGGCTCCGGGTCAAGTTTAAAAATATTAAATTTTTAAATTTAGTATTTTCTACATTTTATTCCTCACACAGAGGAGTTGTTTTATTTTGTTATATAATTATTTTATATTCGTTGTATTAAATTCTTTAGAGTTCCGTATTATTATATTCAGTGTTAAATTTATACTCGTAATTTTGTTTATTATTTATTAAGTATAAATCTGATGTTGATAATGTTATATGCATGATGATAGTTCTAAGTGACAGAAATTTGATATTTTGTTTAGGTTTTGCTTAACAGGTGGGTCCATAACCCTTGCTTTGTGACAGTTACAGCTCTCATATTACAATTTTGTTATTCAATGGTAAGTCAGGCTAACTACGAGTTTCGAAAACCTTATATTTTTCTATTCTCTAGTGCCTGTCACATGCTCAGTAGAGTTGGGTCGTGACAATAATAACATTATTATTCTTAATAAAAATAATAATATTTATTGTTATAATAATAATAATAATAATAATAATAATAATAATAATAATAATAATGCTACGTACTCGCCCTAAATTTGTAATGGGTTTAAAAATTAAAACCTGTATCTGCCCCAAAAATAAATGGGACGTGTAAAACTCGATCCATTAGGGTCGAGTCAAGTCGAGCCAGGTATCCGTCGAGTCGAATTAAATTGCCATCTTTAACGACATGTTGGAAGAGACTATAACAAGGGGCCTATAGACAAAACTAGAAAGTCTATATAGGGCAAACAGTAAAACCAATAAACTTTTCTTAAAATAAGATTTATATACCTTTATATATCAAGAAGATGGTGATTTAATTGAACATAAAGACTAGTTTAATAAAAAATTTAATGATATGTTAACGTTGATTGTAAGTTTGAAGATAAAGAAAAAGTCATGATTTTATTGCATTCTTTACCTCAATTCTGTGACAATTTCGTTGATTTTTTAACAGTTGAAAAGAAAATAGTGATATATGAAGAGGTAATAGCAACTTGAGAACTTATCAGATGAAGATAAATTTTGAGTCACAAAGTTCTCAATCTGAAAGATTAGTTACAATTTCAGATTGTGTAAGAGATAGATATATATAAAAAAAAAAAAAAAAAAAGAAAGGAAAAGATGAATCAAGCAATGAATTCAAGTCTAAGACGAAAAAGGTGAGTGTTATAAATGTCACCTAGAGGTCATTACAAGTGAGATTATCCCAAAGTTCTCAATTTGAAAAATTAATTACAATTTCAGATAGCATAAGAGGCTGATGTCAGGAAAAAAAAAAGGAAATGATGAATCAAACAATAAATTCAAGTTTAAGATGAAAAAATGTGTTGTAAATATCACCAAAAGGTCATTACAAGTGACATTATTCAATGTTGAAAAGGACAAAGGAAAAGAGAAACAAGAACAATTCTAGTTATGCTAGCATGGTGAAAGATTAGCAGTGACAAATAATACTTTCTTTTTAGAAAGACTTTTTCAATTTCAAAATTTGACGAATTTTGAAAATTTTATTTGAGTTAAAAATTGTTACTTAAATAGTATACTAATACACAATTACAATTTGAAGGTGAATTATTGTGAAATAAACAATAGTTTTTTTTATATTCTATATTTTTATTTTTATGAAAATGTTGTTAAGGAGAATAAAAAGAAAAACGGAGAAACAAATTATATAAACATAAAAGGAACATAATAGAGGAGAAAAAGGACACCGAGTAAGGCTAAATTTAAAAATAAGTTACATAAATTTATTTAGAGTTTGTTTGGGAGCATGAAATTAAAATTGAAGGGCCCGATTCTAATTCCATTATTTGGTAGCCATCTATAATTTTATGAAATTGTAATATAATTAAAAAAATATTTTCATAATTTTATTATCAACCAATAAAAATTACAATTATACAACTGTCATTGTCATCCCTCTCCCACCTCCACCACTATTCTCGTTACCACCGTCAGAGACAACGGTTCACCACTATCACTATAGACGATGGTGGACTACCACCACTATTATTATCGCGCTGTCTGCTGCTGTACTATTTATGATGGCTTATTGGACCGTCATCCCACTACTATCATTGTCACCACGACTAGCAATCCACCGTCACTCCTTGTGCTACCACCAACAACAATGATTTATCACCATTGTCATATTTACTTTTATCATTATTAATTTTTATTCAATTTTAATTATAATTTTTTTTTATGAAACAAATATTAATTATAATTTTAAATAATTAAAATTAAAATTAAAAATCTCAACCTCAATTTCAATTTCAATTTCTTGATACAAACATACTCTTAGTTGATTTGGATAAATTATTTAAAATTATAAATTTAAATTTTAAATATAAAATCATAAAAAAATTAGATATTAATATTTATTTTCAAGTATTGGAAATATATACATGGGTCCCACTTGAAAGCTATATATAAAATACTTTCCCTGTAATTTCCAAATTCCATTTTCTTTCTTTGTTTCTCGAGAGAGATTAAAAAATGGGGAGTTTAGCTCTCAATTACTCATTTTCTACCACTACTTCATATTCTCTTTCTACTCGCTCTACTACTTCCTTATTTCGCAGATCACCAAAAACCATCTCCAAATTTCCACTCTCAGTTATCTCCTTCCCCACCACCATTCGATCACCTTCTTTTTCCACCCGAAAACCGCTTCTTTTTTCTCTACTCAACAAATCTTTCAAAACCCATTTCCCAATTCGCGCCTCATCGCAAAACAATGACTCTTCAACACCACCTCCAGCAATCACACAAGGAGCTAAAATTGTTCCCCTTATAATATCTGTGTCTATTGGTCTCATTCTTCGCTTTTGTATTCCTAAACCTGTCGAAGTAACCCCACAAGCATGGCAATTGCTTGCAATCTTTTTTTCAACTATTGCTGGTCTTGTTTTGAATCCTTTGCCAGTTGGGGCTTGGGCGTTTCTTGGTTTAACAACCACTATTGTGACTAAAACTTTAACTTTTTCTACGGCTTTTAGTGCCTTTACCAATGAGGTTATTTGGTTGATTGTGATTTCTTTCTTTTTCGCTCGTGGGTTTGTTAAGACTGGACTTGGGGATAGAATTGCTACTTATTTTGTCAAGTGGTTGGGGAAGAGCACTTTGGGATTGTCTTATGGATTGACTCTTAGTGAGGCGCTTATTTCACCTGCAATGCCGAGTACTACTGCCAGAGCTGGTGGTGTTTTCTTACCAATCATTAAGTCCTTGTCTTTGTCTGCTGGAAGTAAGCCAGGGGATGCTTCTTCGAGGAAGCTCGGATCTTATCTCATTCAATCACAATTCCAGGTCTGTATTGTTCTGGCAATAGTTAGTGAGTTTTGATAGTCATCCTAAATTTAAATAAATAATATGGATCTTTGTTCTATTGTTGGGTTTACTGTTCAATTACTATATGTTAAAGTGATTTCCTATTATTTAGTTTTATTAGCTGGAATAAATGCATTGGATCAAAGTATGATCACTTGTTTGTGGATCTTTATTTACTAATCAGTGTGCGAGAATTTTTGATAAAGAAATTTGTTGACTAATCAAAATGCTTGAATGTATTTAGTTTTAAGGTCTAGCATATAAGCATTTGAAGATCAGTTGCTTTGACCTAGAAATTAGAGATACATGTGTACTGTTGATGGACATTGACTAGATTTATCGAGTTATATGAAGATGGGTTGCATCTGGTGCTAATCTACTGAGACTTTTCTACATATTTAGGAGTTCATTTCAATGTAGTTTTTGTTTTGAGCAATTTAGGGACCTAACTTTATATTGCTTTTGGTTTGGTATTTTAGTTTTTTCCTTTATTATTCTTTTCATTTGCATGACAATGATTTATGGTCCCGTTACTTATATATGATTTGGATAGTTTCCTTCCATCTTGATTTTCTTGTATTTAGTAGCCTCAATGACTAATGGATTGCTCTTTTATGATGCTTGTGCTTGACAGTGTTCTGCCAATTCTAGTGCGCTTTTCTTGACTGCTGCAGCTCAAAATTTGCTGTGTCTCAAATTGGCTGAGGAACTTGGAGTAATAATTTCAATCCCTTGGGTTACTTGGTTCAAGGCAGCCAGTTTGCCAGCATTTGTTTGTCTTCTAGCTACCCCCTTTATTTTATATAAGCTTTATCCTCCTGAAACCAAGGACACTCCAGATGCCCCTGCAATGGCTGCAAAGAAACTGGAGTCCATGGGTCCTGTGAAAAAGAATGAATGGATCATGGTTGGTACAATGGTTCTTGCGGTTTCTTTGTGGGTGTTTGGGTAAGTAATATTCATTCTTTATATTATGCCACTTGTCACTTGAGTAATATCTCTATTTATTGCATAAAGATTATTGTTGGTGCATGAGAATAAATCAATGGATAAGAAAGTTTAAACTGGGAAGTTCTCTGAGGCGTTTCCTTGTTACTTATTGTTTTTTCTTTTTTAAATAAAAATAACTTCTCAGGTGTTTGTTTGGCCTTGGACTATTTAGATACTTAATGATTCATCAATGCATTATCAATAGCCTATTAGCCTTTATGTTCATGTGAAAATGCTTGAGTAAATTGCATGTGATAGAATGCTCTTTAGCTAACTCGGAAGGGGTAATTAGTATTTGAGTGAGTTTTAGATACTTTACGCTCGACATTTCTGGTGGGAGAGACACTGTACTCCTGTCAAAATTTACTATTTATATCCTTTAAAGCCAGTAATGATATCAATACAAGCATGGAGTGAATATACGGTATTTGGGTGGAAAAACTTAAATGGGAATTAAAGGAGAATATGCTAGTTGTGAAGTATGGAGATTGCGGTGCTGGATATTGTATGGAATTTAGAAAGTACGCATTTATGAACTTAAATGGTAATTTCTCTTATAGTGTCTTAAGCAGTTATTTTTTGTTTTGTTTTTTGCCTACTTTTTGAGTTGTAGAACAGACTTTTCTCAAACTTTTATTCTTCTTAATAGTTCGACTTCTGTGCCTCCTGCTGCTGCAAGGCATGATATTTTCTCTGTAGAACCACCGACTTGGCAGTTTGTTCTGCATAGCTACATGGCCTCTCTTCTTTAGGAATAACCTTTGACTTCCACATGCTAACAATTGAAGATGGTCTTTGTGGGATTTGACTGACTATTGGCTTTGTGTAAATATTTTTTCCATCTGCAGGATCAAACAAAGTGCCATACCTATCTTTAGAAAGGCTTGCTTATTGTAGAATATAGCTAGATACTGCAAATAAACATGAAAATAATTACTGTACTAAAAATAGTAATAAGAGCACATCCTTAAGATAAATTAAGGTGAATTCTTGTTTGACTACCCAAGTGGTTTGACTTAATGCTTGTAATGCCCTACAAATCAGAGTTTTCTAATGCTTATTAACTTCTCTGCAAAAAACTAAAGAATCAGCTTTGCATTAATTACTTGTGTGTGTGACAGAGAGATATCGTGTTTCTTTTTATGTTCATTTGCTGATTGTGTAGACTATAATAACTGATGTTGCTTACTTTCCACGCAGAGATGCTTTTGGCATACCAAGTGTTGTAGCTGCAATGATTGCCTTATCAATATTACTTTTGTTGGGAGTGCTTGATTGGGATGACTGCTTAAGTGAAAAATCAGCTTGGGACACATTGGCTTGGTTTGCTGTTCTGGTTGGCATGGCAGGCCAACTGACAAACCTTGGTATTGTAACCTGGATGTCTGGTTGTGTAGCCAAGATCCTTCAATCCATGTCTTTGAGCTGGCCAGCTGCATTCGGTGTTCTCCAGGCATCTTACTTCTTAATTCACTATCTATTTGCTAGTCAAACTGGTCATGTGGGAGCTCTGTACTCTGCATTTCTTGCCATGCACTTGGCAGCTGGAGTGCCTGGTGCATTGGCAGCACTGGCTTTAGCTTACAATACAAATCTTTTTGGTGCTCTTACACATTACAGCAGTGGTCAGGCTGCTGTATACTACGGAGGTCTGCACTCTGCCCCCTTTTCCTGGAATATGCTTAACCTTTTATCAATTCATTTGATTATCTTGCCATTATGCTTATTTCATGTGGCAAAGCAATCTAAGATTGTCATTTCCTTTTTTTGTCTTCTCCTTTTTTGCTTCTTGGAAGACAAGGGTGGATAAGAAATGCGAAACCTCAACATGACAATAGTTTCCACCCAAATGGTTTTAAGATGCTATTGCCATTCAATAGGCAAATTCTAGCTTTTTTCGCGTATCATTTGCTTTTTTTTTTGTAACTCAGATACTTTTTTTTGATGTGTGGTAGCTTGTCGACTGATGGGATTAAATTGTTCTTTCTTAACAGCTGGATATGTAGACCTTCCTGATGTGTTCAAGGTCGGCTTTTTAATGGCTGTAGTTAATGCTATCATCTGGGGAGTAGTTGGAACTTACTGGTGGAAATTTTTGGGTCTCTACTGATTTCGAACTTTCCGTGCAAGTAATTGCCTTGAAATTTCATGTTGTATGATGTCCTTTTTCAGGGAACAGCTGAGCTAAATTTACTTGAGAGATAAATTTTGAATTTTTAGATTAGACTTTTTATTATTCTTTGTTGTGTTAGCTTCTACTAACACTAAACAGGAATGTTTTTTTTATTTTTTATTTTTAAAGTGAAACTCATAATTGAATACAAAATTTATTACTTAATTTTTCTTTATTTTATACATTATTCGCTTAGCTTTCATAGATTTTATAATGGACTGCCTTTAGGCCATTCGTTAAAGAATTTGTATGAATTAGATTTTAAGGAACATGACGATGAGAAATACTAAAGCTAAAGTTGTGAACCATTGGATTTGAAAAAGAAAAAAAAAAAAAAAAAAAAAGAGAAAGAACTAATGCATTTTTTCTCTTACAATAATGACTCAACAACCAACAGAAATTATCTGGAATTTGTAAACAGAAGCGTTCAATTTACATTTGGAAAGGTTTAGATATAAAATTATTAGATTTTTAAAAGCTTATTAATTAATTTATGGAATTTATATAATGTATGATTCCAATTGTAATGGTGAATTCCCAATTATTTTTCTAACAGTAGCATGTCAAACATACTGATACCATTATTTTTCTAAATAAATTCACAATAGCATAGACCATAATCATTACATTATTACATTTTGATCACGACATAGTTACAGTAATATCGACCATAACCACAACAATTTACTCAGGACACACCATACATCTACATATATTTTTCTAAACAAATTCATATTAATATCGACCATGGCCAGGTCCAGGACACACTGCAAATCCTAACAAGGCATGTCTTGAGCATGAACTGTGGCACCATTGTGACTGCTAGCCGTAATCCTCACAGCTTTTGAAATCTAAATACTATTCAAGAGAAGAGCAAGTGGAAAAATATCCAATTTAGTACATGAATTTGGACCAATGATTCAATTTGAGTCACTTGAAAAAAAAAATATCAATTTTCCTCTTTAATTTAATTTTCAGATTAATTAAGAATTTAGTACGTTAATTAAATTAATGATGTTATTTGTGAAATCTATTCATATATTTTAACTAATAAAAAAATTAAAAATTAAAAAAAAAATAAAAATTGAAACCCAGATTGGGTTTTCAGTTCGCTTGATCGCCTTCAACGGGGAAATACCAACCTTGAAAATCAAAATCCTCACCCCCACCACCACCATAAACATTCAAGAACCCATCATTCTCTTAACCCTTATCATCGGTCTAACGCTGGCAGCCTTAATCATTGTTGCGGTTACCTCTATTTCCACCGCCTCCGATTTTCTCTTTACTTTTGCTTTCTCTTCACCATTGTTGCTCTCCCTTTGGATTTTTCAGTCTACATACTTCTTCTTCTTCTTTTTCTGTTCAGCTGGACCAAGAAGCCAACTCTACTGTGTCTCATCCAAAGGCCTGGAGGGAGCGGCCCTGTCAAGATCGTTTAGATTCCTACTCCTGTTATCGTCGTTGGCGGAATCAGCAACGTTTATCTCCAGTGTGCCGCCTTACGGATCTCTACCGTACATACTCATTTCTTTGTCTTTCTCTTTCAGAAATATGAAGAAATGTAGTTGATCGGAGGCGGTGGATTATTAATTTGATAAAAAGCAAAGGAAGAAAGGAGTGGAGGACGGTGGAGAGAGATGTGGGTACTTTTGGGTTGTGATGTGGGTATTTTGGAAATGAATGATTCAATTAATTAATGTGATTAATGGAGAAAGACATTCTGTCTAAACTACAGTTGTACGAAGAAAAAGGAATAGAAGAGATTATCATTCATAGCCAAACTCATCCACAAAGTAAGTTTTTACGTTTTTCAAATTTTATTTTCCATTTTTCTGATTTTATTTTTCCATTTTTTTTCATATTTCCTCTATTAATGGAGTCATTTGCCATTTCCCTGTGAAAGTTTTAGTAGTCAATCAAAACAGATTATAGATATTAACCAGTCCATGCCCTTTGCAAACTAAACTGTTCATGTTGTTTTGGCAGCGATGAAGGATGACGGTTTCATCTTTTTTTTCTTAATATGTTTTTTTTAATTTTAATATTTTTTATTAATTAAAAAATATAAATAAATTTCACAATTAACAATATTTATCTAATTAACAGAATAAATCTTTAATTGATTCAAAAATTAAATTAAAAGAAAAAATTGATTTCAAATTAAATTTTTGACCAAAATTGAAACTCTAAATTGAATTTTTACCATGTGATTCCTGCACCCATAATTTTTAGAAATTTTTTATTCTCTATAAATTTGTCTTACAATATTACTAGCCTTTTATAATGTTTGGAATAAATCTATGAATATTAAAGAAAATCACTTTAAATGTGCAACTTTTCTAACTTCAATTTACATTTCATTATCTTCAAATAATTTTAAATCTTTTGCAAATTCTATCAATTTTGTTCAACTAAATAAATTTTCACATGAAATTATGAATTTGTATATGAATTTTACGAAGTTCTTAATTGGAAGTACAATTAATACACAATTGTTATCTTATGAGAGGTAAACTCGCAATTTAAAATACAATTAATACAAGATTAGTAGTATAGCGCACTTTACGTATGCTTTTCTCGGACAAACTTTGGATAACTCAGCAGATCAATAATTAAAGAACCAAAAGCTTCAAATAAAACAATTTACAGTCATCCACCAGAAGAAATAAATTTCGTAGACAGAGATTAGACTTTAGAGATAAAAGCTGATCCATGCCCTGCCAGAGATCATACAACATTTCAACAACACATTGATCATCTAGGAAGGCCGCTCAAAGGAAAATTGCGTAATGGGTTCTCCCTCAATAACTCGGTCTCCCTGCACACGAAACATAAGAATATGTCACCACTTAGTGCAATTATTTGGAGAGGCCAAAATTCAATAAGTTGCAGCTTACCACTTACTTTTTAATGTCTAGGCAATCCCCGTGTCTGAGCTGCAAAGTTGAAGACTTCCCACCGTCATCATGTGATTTATCAGATCTGACAATAAATTTAATAACAAGTTAATAACTGACAAGGGTCGATGATATCAATAAGAAGCACAATGTGTAAATATTAAAGAGTACAGTCATCAGTTGACATAGGACAGACACATTGATTTGATCTTCCCTCGTCATAAATATGTTAACCATCAAGAAGAGAGTACTGTATATTCTCAAGGAAAAAAGGAATTACTCACTCTACACATTCCTCATCGACAAATACTTCAATGCAAGCACTTGCAGTTGCTCCTCCAGCTCTTGGCCCAGGTCTCTGTGGAATCTGAAACAAGTCAAAATCTCAAGGTTAGGAGTTTTATGTGAAGATGTGGAAAAACTGTAATCTAGAGAGAATTGGAAACGGGAGAATATGTTTTACGGCTAGGGTACCTTGTGAGTTGTCCACTTGGTAGGTAATGCATTATTTTCTTTGTTTCTCTCGGCAAGAGCTCCAAGACTGTTCCAAGGATTGAAATCTGTCTTCGACTTGCCAGGCTGATGCCCCAGAATGATGTCAGTGTTTAAGTCTTCATAAATAGAGAAGGGAGTCTTTTCAGTCCTATAAAATGAAATCAAAACAAAGAACGTGTGAGAACAGACTTGGTAGCTTGCTAACAATAATACCATCACTAGGTACATATTGTAGGACATCATCTCATGGCAGTAGTGAAGAGGAATAAATAAGACAGGTTCTTAAATTGATGCAACCAAAAATTGGGACAACATGGAACTACAGGAATAGCATCTTCAATAAATGGAAAGTATTATGGGAGTCACAATCAACTCAACTTATTTTGCATTTCTGAGACAAGTAACAAATCAAATAACCGTTTGTTGCTGGAGAAGAATAAGAATGTTCACATCATAACAATTTTCTTCATTTCTAACAAAAATAAAATTAAAAAATACGTACACACAAAAAAAGGAGGGAACAGTGATGCTCTAGGACAACTATACCATCTAAACCGTGTAAATTTGGAAATTCTATGAACTACAAGAACTTCAAACTATTACAGTTTAATTAAAACTTCATAGTTAAGCAGTCTTTGGCAGAATCTGTAGCAAGTTTCCTACTTGTAATGGCGAATTTCATAATGGAAAAATAGTTTAGCAATAAAAGATAAGTGTAAAAAGATTAAAGAAAAAAAAAACTCTCAAACAATCCATGGCAACTATGTCAGTATCCCATACATTTGCAGGTTTCGCTTCAATTTGTTCCTCACAATATCAGAAGAAGTCCCCATATTTTGCCTCCCTTTAAGATAATAAACAATTTTTTAGCATTTAGAAACTTGAGATGGCAGAAACGCAACAATGCAAACTACAAATTTACTATTTTCTGCAGCGGTCAGCACAGTTCCAAAGCTTCGTGCTGGCAAATTATTTTCTCCTGAGTCCTATAAGTTGAAACGAAACAAACTATATATAAGTCATATGAAAATAATTTAATTTACATAACAAAAGTTGCATACAGCACACCTCCACTACTTTTGGTCTTCTCATTGATCTAATGAGAAATTTCTTGTAGGCATCCTTCAATTTTTCTATTGGTTGAGCATCTCTGTAATAGTAGAAACACCAATCAGATACCCATATTAGATTTATTCATCAATCTCTGCATAAATCTAACATGTTGAAAAATGAGCTAAAATTCTACAGCTGCTTTTGGTTGGACATATGTAACGACAGAGAAGCAAGAGAAGCAGGACGAGGCAAGATTTTTCAAGTAAATACTACTTCGAAGCAAAGACTATTTTACTTCTACACTTCGAACAACCCATTAATCGAACTGTAGATTTCACCACAAATAATAGCAACTTGACAAAACATAGGCCAATGTTTAACCAGTTGAAACATGAACTCAACTTTTATTAGAATAGCATAAATTCTAAAAAGTAAAAGAGAAAAAGAAACAAGGGTTGAGCTTTTCGCTTTGCAAGGGCGGTAGTCTTTTTATGTACATAAGCACATTCTGTTAGATGATAAACAACAGGGAATCAGCGCATGCACGTAATGAAAAATTAGAAAAAGACTTGCCTGGATATCCCAATATTGAATATGTCATTTGCCGCCTTCATCTTAGACTTGGACTCCATATGCAAAGCATATGCTAGGAAGTATGCAGAATGTGATTTTCCAATTTCATTTGCATCAAGAAAATTGTAGATGACTTCCGCATCAACGCAGTTTTCAGTCTGAATACAAGTTCATTGTGACATCAATCTTTAGAAACTCTTGGTTGAACAACAGAAAATCCTAAATAGGCATAAAAGATAAGGGATAAAGTCTTAAATTTTCAAGAACAGCAGGGAGAATCGGCAAAAAAGAACCCACGTATTCAAGCCACACTTTGAGGTAGCGAAGATCATCCTTGTATCGATCTGAATGCCAAAAGGCACGCACACATTGTTCATACATCACTACCAATCCAGAACAATCTCCACCAGGCGGAAATGACTCCTGAACCCATTTAATACACCTTCAAAAAACAAACAAAAGGTCAGATTGATACATGAAAACAAGTATGTAGTTGTAACAGAACAATATCTAACTTTCTTTTTTTTTAGGTAAATTAAAAGGAAAAAATTACACTAATTCGGTTAAATATTTAGGCTCCTGAAATTAATTAGCAGTCGCCCAATATGAAAATAACGGAAAGGAGAGTGAAGTACTTACTCGATCCATGGCAGGAGAGGATCATCCCCTTTATATTTATCAATTGCCTCAATCAACCTCCTAAGCCCATAGCCAAAACACAATCAGAAAGAGAAAAGAACAATATATAGATTAATAATAATAAGAAGAGAAGAAGAAGGACCTTCGAGTCTCAAGGAGAGACTTTTTGAGTTGATTGTGGGTGTGGGATTTGAGGGCGTCGTTCAAGAGGCGTATATTACGGCCTCTCTTCAAGGGCCTTACATTTTCCTTGAAGAGTTCCCATTCGTAACCTGTCTCCTGATTTGAGGCAAGATACTGCGACTCTGGATCCGATCCCTCTATCTGAATATCTTCCATTACTGCGCAGAGAAAGGGAAGGTAATGTATTGATTTGAAATCAAGACCTAGCCGTCGGATGTTTGCGCGCTGGCCATACCATATTAGAATTTGAATTTTCTCTAAATAATAATATAAAATGGTAATTACAAAGCTCTGTGTATGGATTTGGGCCACACGAATGCCTTAAGAACGAGGAGAGGCCTTATTTATAGCTAGGGAGAGAAGAAATAGAAGTGGGCCCGGGTGATAAAAAGCAAAGATTAAAACTTAAAAGGACAGCTTTTTGGACACATATATCTCCAAAGTGGCTTGGTGATGTGGATAAGGTTGTCTCAAAACCAATCCCAGCCGTCCGCACGGTGGCAGTATACAACCTACTAGTTGATTAACAACCATCCATTTTGCGACATGAAATCCAGGCCGTTGACCAAAAAATTAGAGACTGCTGTTAATGAGAGAAATGGCCACGGATAGTGATGGACCATCCAAGTTGGAAATACTATCGTAAAATCCGTCAAGCATTCGACAACTGAAGCCAAAACCAATCTATCCTTGAGCTTATATTTGGTGAATAAAATCACAAAAGAAGAAGAAAGCAATTGATCGATTGACAGAGAAGAAGATGGCATCCCATGGTTTGGCGACAACTGTAAGCGCTCCAACACGAGAGACGTCGATTCTTTGTTCATCTTTCCGTCTTCGATCTTATGATCTGTGCAACGTAGTCCCCAAGAGGATCAATACGAGTAAGGCGACTTTGAATCTGAGGGTGAGAGCGATGGGAGCAGCACCCAAGTTTAAGGGGACGCAGATGAGGGAGAAGCAGCTGACAGAGATGATAGAGAAGAAGGTTTTGGAAGCTAAGGAGGTATGCGAGGGAGACAATACATCTGATGAGTGCAAGGTAGCGTGGGATGAGGTGGAGGAGGTGAGCCAGGCCAAAGCCGATTTTCGACTCAAGTTGGAGAAACGGGATCCTCTCGAGTACTTCTGTCAAGACAATCCCGAGACCGATGAGTGTCGGATCTACGAAGATTAACTTTAGACTTGTATTAGTGCTCCGATTTACTTTTACTTTTAAATTAAATTGTGTGTTATGGTATGTGTAATTATTAATATTAATATTGTCTTTAGCTGATTCCTTCATATAAAAGTTTAATGGATTCGAGTGAGAAAATGGAGCACCAACCACAGCAGGATGAAAAATTGAAGGACCTGTGTTAAGAAACTCAAACTAAGGCAATAGTAGAACTAGAATCTCAAGTAAATACAGGGGTGATGTAGAATTCTAACTCAAGCCTGAACCTTTCCTTGTGCCCCACATAAAACCGAAGGTAGCCACTTCCTTTTCTTCATATATCTTCTTTCTTCGTTTCTGACATTTCATGGCGCTATTGTACATTCCTATATTCATTTAACACCATTGTTAACCCTGCAGGAAAGTCTTAAGCTTTCATGTACTCTGAATATTTAAAGGAATTAAGGCTATCAAGATACACTAGTCAATACAATTCAAATTCAAATTATAAATAAAATTTTAAGATTGTTTAGCATGCCAGAGATTAACCCATTGGTTCATAATTCATGAAATTTTTTACCACAATTTGGATGGCAACTTGAAAATAGCTATGTTTTTATAGATGGAAGGCGCCCAAATTGATCTACGTACAGTCGATCATTTGTGCCTTCACAACCCTACTAATGACCGATCCAAAAAAAAAAACAAAAATTCAGATATATGACAAATATTTGGAAAATTTGGCAATATTAATTTGTACTGAACTCTATTGTACGGATTTCTGCATTCATTAACAAACAATTCAAAGAAAAGGCAAACATATGACTAAGATAAAAACAAAACAAACCAGTCAATGCTCACACGTCAAAATATGCTCTCTATCTGGGCTCTGAGGCATAGCTAGGCCAATAGCTAACAAGAGTCGCATATAACCTGCTCTTGGTAACCAGCTAGTGGATCAGAGAGAGATTTTGCATCAGTTGATTAGAAAAGTTAATGCGAACCATCATATCAAAAGTACAACTCCAGTACCAGTTCAATAAGAGAATAGACACAGCATATTTATTCTCAAAGGTACAAAAAAGAAATAAATAACATACATACCAAGCAGCTGGGACAAGTTCACAACCATGGCATGATTAAAGAACATTTAGTGAACCAGCACTTTTTATATATATGTTACAATACAATATTGGGCGTTCAAGGAAATCAAGTTAACGTCATAAGGTACTCTAGAACAATAGCAAATACAACTATCAAAATCACTACATAGTTATCGTTGATGCTAAAAAGTCAACAAGAAAATAAATCTCAAAATGTATTTTACTCTCTCCCGCTGTCCTCATCTGGCCCAGCTGCTTCTTTGACATCAACATTGAAGTTATATTCCTGGTCACAGCCCAGATAGGAATCACACATAAAAAAGAGAGTATACGACTTCCTTCCAACTTCTGACGGAGCAGCAAACTCGAGCTTCACCTTTGACCTCCTCTGAAGAGAAACCCTCTTGATGGCAAGCAGCTGGTTGCTCTTGTTATCACCAACAACAAGCCACCACCCCTCTTCTTTGGCTTTAGGATACCTCGGAGCATCAACTGGCCCCACCTCGTTCCTACCTTCTAGATCTCGTTCAAGGGTGACCTGCAAAGTGATGTCTTCTCCCACCCGCACATGCTCACCATCTATCACCTCATATGACATATCAATGTTGGGGAAGCGATTACAAAACCTCACAATATCTAGCAACTGTGAGTCTGACATCTGGAGAAGCTCACGCCTCTCATCGTCTTCCATCTCTACCAAATCAAACACCGTCTCTATACTCTTTCCAGGATTCTCTTGGCATTTCTTCGCCAAATCCTTGGTGAAGTGTGGAAGCTGCAGAAGCATGGAATCACGCTCCCACATCCCCTGAGTCACCATTTGGCTAACTTCCATTGCAAGAATAGCAAGGCTCAGCCAACCATTGCTTGAAATAACATCAACCATTGCTTGAAGCAATCTACTGGCAGAAAGAAGCACCTCTCGCTGGTCTATTGCTAGGTTTCCACCCACATATTGCCTCGAAAAATGGGCTTGTAGCAGTACATTTGCCTTCACATGTGGGTCAGAGTATCTGGGATTTTCAAATGAGAACCTCTGGTGATTGATCAACCGTCGAAGCACCTCTTCCTCTCCAGGTCGTATTGGAAGTTGTGCATACTCAGAAGCCGAAGCCAAAATTTCCAGAAGACCCTTCATCTTTGTTTTGGGTGTCAAAGATGAGCTAAATAACTCAATAGTAGTATAACTGATGTAATAGTATGATGCTATCATACCAAGATTCAATGGTGACAGGTCAACATCTTCCTCAATAGCAACACATTTACTTGCTTCCAAATCAGTCAGTGTGATTTCAACAAGCTCTGAAAGGTGATCAGAAAGATGCCTATGACTAACACCCTGGAGATTGTAATAGTTTGGATTTTGAGTAAGCCGCCTATACATGAAAGTCCACGTAAGATAATCTACTGCATCCTGCTTGTTCTCAATTACTCCAGCAACAACTTCTGCATTAAAATTGTCATGCAGGAAATGGTGCAAATGACTTTCTACAGGAAATGCTTCATACAAGAATTTCTTGTAATACTCTTTTCGGGGTGCATGGCAGAGGATGACACACTTTCCAGAGTTATCTAGTAGAGGTCGACTAGCATGGCCCATCATTTGTAGGAGATCTGTAACAGGGTAATCAGTGTGAGCATTTTCACGCCCATCATAATATTGAGTTCCCATCACAACCACCAAATGTGCTGACAATGGCACCCCCCAACACATTGAGCTGCTCATAACACAAACCTGAATCCACCCAGCTTCAAACAACTGTGACACAACTTCTTGATCCAAACTGCTCAAGCCCTCATGCAAGTAGCCCACTCCATGAAGTAAAGTGGCTCTCAACATTTCATCCTGAATCTTGCCAACAAAAGGCTCCAGATCTTCCAAGGATCGCAACAGAAAAGCACGCTTCTCTCCATTGTCCACGCTTGAGTATGTCATCAGATCAACTGCAGTAAGCCGCACATGCTTTCTTGTAGGAACAAACACAATAGCAGGCTTTCCATTTTTGGCATATTGAACTATTGCAGTGTATGTTGGTTTTGTCATGGCCAACATCCTTGCTTCAAAATTGGCAATATCCACTCCTTGAATGTGTATCTCTAAGGGAACAGGACGGACAGTTGGAGGGAAATTAAAAAGGCCATGGGAGGTGGCTCCTATCCATTCCCCTAGATCCTTAGCATTTGCAAGAGAAGATGACAAAGCCACAATTCGAATCTTGTTTTCAATCTGACTAGCAATATACCTCATTCTAGAAACAATTACCTCCAATATAGGACCACCTTGACCCCCAATCAAGTGGAGCTCATCAATGATAAACAGACTAACCTGTTGCACATACTTCCTCTGTTTCCAGCGACGAGACAAAGCATCCCATTTTTCTGGAGTGCTGATAACTATTTGACCCTTTTCAAGCAGTTTTAAGTCCGTTGCTGTTTCCCCAGTCAATTCAACCACCCGCATGCCAAGACCTTGACCAAACTTTCTCTCCCAATCTCGAAAACGTTCCTTGGCAATTGCTTCAAGAGGTGCAATATACACAGCACGCATGATACTATCAGATCCCTTTTGATGATTTCGCAAAATAGCAAACTCAGCACATATAGTTTTACCACTTCCTGTTGGTGCAGCAACCAAAATATTGTCATCTGTGTTATACAGAACAGTAAATACCTGAGTTTGGACTGGATTAAAATGCTTAAAATCTTGATAAAGAGCTTCATATGATGGATTCCTCAATGCAGTCACAGGCAGAGGTTGCAAGTCCAATAACTCTGTTGGTGGTGGATACTTTTCTGGTAAGATAAGGTGCCTAAAAGAGACCGGCAAAACAGTTTGTGAACCAAGCCATTTATCAGATACAACACAGATGAAATACTGAGGTGGTAATGGCTCATAGATAGGCACCGTGAAGTTCAATGTGTGGTCCTCATCAATGTACTGCTTCTTCAGCATAAAGTACTCGTGATGGAGAATATATTCACCATCATTGTCCTCTACGATGACCCAAAATGGTTCCACATATCCATGAACCTTGTCCTCCCACTGAAAGTCCGGTGTTATAGTCAGTTCAACTCTCAACACCGTACGAGTGATTGGCTGAACATGTGGTGTCAGGTTTAGCTTAGGGAATTGGTGGATGAACTTGTGCAATGTTCTGCCCATCTTTGGGAAACGAACAAGTTCACCAATTTCTTGTGATGAAAGGTCATAGTACCTTTCCCAAGCCAAATCTTTCTTCTCCAACTTCATCAGAATTTCATTTGGGATCCCATTGAACTGGCGCAGCGGCGTCTGGACACTCCACATCCTCTTATTGACCATTTTACACAAGTTCAGAGCCTTCTCAGCTAACTGTGCCCATCCTCTTTTCAAGACAATCTCAAAGAGAGCTCGTACAAGACGGCCTGCACTCTGACCAACCAAAAAAAAAAGAATAAAAATGTCACATAATCTATGCTTAACAGAAATACCAAGCACGGAGGAAAAAAAAACAATTAATTGAAAACAATACCTGTGTTATGAACACCATATCTGAAGTGAGGGAAAGCCCTTCAAGCTTAAGTTGTGAAATATAGGCTTGAAGCAAAACATTAATCTTAGCACTAGGCTCTTCTAGGCTTTCCTTGATAGGAATTGGAACACGATCCAAAAGCTTTGCAAGTTCCATCTTCTCATCTTGCCTCACCATTACATATTTAAATTCTTCACTCAGTGAGAACAGACGGCATAGCTCTATATCCCCCATTGTTGGCTTCAGATGCTCATTATATGTGGATATTGTCCCATGAGTTATATAATAATAGCTAGCAATGCGTCCCAAGTCAGTGACCTGGAAATATCCACTTTTTCTGTCATACTTAACAAGATTGTTCTTCTCCAGGATGGTAGCAGCAGAATGAATCTGCAAACAACATTAGAATAGGATTAAAAGATATATAATACATAAATATGAACACAAGTTTTAGCATCTGAAACAAGGCAACAAAGAGTTCAAATCAAGTTACAGTAGAAATAAACCAAATCCCTATTATACCAATAATAGGCTTCTAGAGTAATAATATGAAATGGAAAAGAATGCAATAATAATTAAGAGTAGAAGACTAGAGGGTGCAAGAGAAACTTGGCAACACTAACTCAATTTCTCAGTGGTCAAACGCTTGATCAAAATAAGCAATTCAAGATAATTTCATCACACATAAGTAATAAGCAATTCAAGATAATTTCATCACACATAAGTATCGTGACCCATGCATTTGCTAACTGGTACCAAGGCATATCCTACTGGTTCATCATATTTAGAACAATGCCATTACCTTGACAAATACAAGAAATTAAAAAAAAAAAAAAAAAAAAAAAAAAAAAAAAAAGTTGCCCGACAATGC
>CANXYC010579080.1:0-65934 GCA_948193065.1 Aleurites moluccanus | reverse complement strand
TTTAATATATTTTTTAAAATGAGATATATTAATGTGCAAAATATCACTAATATTAAATAAAATAAGAAAATTACAAATTTTGAAAAATTATAAATTATTAAAATTTATAAATAAAAATTAAATTAATTATATTGAAAAATTCCATAATAATACTTGCAAATAAAATAAAAGTATTTTTTTTTATATTTTCTCATAATATTTTGTAAAATAGTTAAATACATAGATTTTTAAATGATTATAAAAATTATATATATTTTTTTATATTTTCTCATAATATTTTGTAAAATAGTTAAATACATAGATTTTTAAATGATTATAAAAATTATTATAATATCAACTTATTTTTTTAAAACCACAAAAAAAAAAATAAAAAAATAGACATTTTAAATATTTTTAATAAAAATAAGTAAAAAAAATTTAGAAAAAAAATAAGATAGTAATTTTTTTAAGAAAAAAATATGTGAAAATTTTCAATTTGATTTGTATTTAATACTTAATTTTAATTTTTTGATCTAATTCTAATAATTTAGTATTAATTAATTGATGAAATTAATAAATATTATATTTTAATTATTATATGTTTATAAAAATAAATATATTATTTAAAATTTAAATAGAAAAATTGATATATAGTAAAACTTCTGTAAATTAATATTCGATAAATTAACAACATTAATTATATAATAATTTTCTATGGTCCTGATTTGAATTAATTTGTTAAATTAAAAATTTCAATAAATTAATAAAATAATATTTTTTTGAAAATCATTGTATAGTTGTATGGTCCATTCATATTATAAATTAATAATTTATTAATATTATACATATAATAAATTATGATATATACTTTATTAAAATATGGCTCTAAAGATTATTTAAAATCTAAGTGATTATAGATATATTTTTTTCATTTCATTTCATTTATATTCAATATATCTCAAATTTTTTTTTACTCATATTTAATTGATCATATTTTATTATTCCATTTTAATTAGTTTATAATCAATTGATTGCATATTTTTTGTTCAATTCATTTAATTTATATTGAATTGATTATAAGATTGATAAAATACTACGAGTTTTTAGTTGATTATATATATATTTGTTGAATTGTAAATATTTTTTTAAAATTATTATTATTAATTTATCGATTAATTAATATATATTTTTTTAATTAATAAATTTATACAGATTTTATTGTAAAAGGAAAAAATATAATTGAAATTAATAAAGGTATAATAGGTAAGTAAAGAGCATTAATAACTATAAGGATAATTTTATCAACTGAAAAGTTATTAACAATTTTTGCTCTGGTTCTAATAACTTATGCTATGAAAATAATGATATCCTTTATAAATCTAAATGCATTATAAAATATTACTATTATGAGTAAGTTATGGATTTCAAATAAGTTTTATATACTTACTATTTTAAATTTAATTCATGAATCCAAATTTCATAAATAATCTTATTTTCCAAATTTTATAGGTTGATTTCATAAATTTATTCTTAATTGAAAAAAGAAAATCTCTTCAAATGTCCTATGTGTAATTTTCAAAACTTGCTATTTTCACTAATATATTAATATTAGTAATTATATTTATGCATCTTATGTGCATAAATGTCATGTAAATTGCAAATTATACTGCTTTTTTTTTTCTTTCCTTTTACTTTTGACAATTGGCCAACGCTTGTAACTAATCTAATTTTAATGCACATTTAATCACTATATGATTTGATACGAAGACTTTTTGGCAAGTGCATTTTCTTCCTAAGGAAATCATGTTTCTTTTTTCACGTACAAGTATTTCATAACAAAACTTTTGCATTATAAGTAATATAAAAATAATATTAGTAAACAAACTACAAGGTCTAAAACCTTATTAATTAGCTCCTATATACTTTTATGCAATAAAATGCAGAAATAAAATAAAAATGTGATAATAATTCAACCTGTGCATTTTTGTTTTTATTTATACTATTACATGTGCCTCGTATTTTTTTTACAATAATTTAACCCCTACATTTTTTGTTGATAGTTATGGTATAACATGTCTTCATATTCTTGATTTCTTCTAAATGATGCTTATGAGACGGATGATGAGCCTTTGCCAGCTCCAAAATTAGAGGGTCAAGCATTTCAATCAAACAAGGATAAGATATTGGAGAGGGTCAAGCATTTCAATCAAATAAGGATAAGATATTGGAGTGTTTAATGAAGGAAGAGATCTTCATCATTGGTATTTATGGAATGGGAGGTGTGGGTAAAACCACATTGGTGACTCATATTCATAATGAGTTTCGCAAGAGACGAAATACTTTTCATTATGTTTATTAGATTATCATGTCACAAGATTTTAGCATTTATAATTTGCAGCAACGTATATCAAAAACTATTGCTTTCGATTTTTTTAACGAAGACGATGTGAGAAAAAGAGCTGCAAAACCGTCGAAGGCATTGAAGAAGAGACAAAAATTTGTCATCATTCTAGATGATTTATGGAACCCTTTCCATCTAGAGGAAGTTGGAATACCTGTTAGAGTGAATGGATGCAAGTTGATTCTCACAACTCGTTCATCAGATGTTTGTTGCAGGATGATTTGCCAAGAGAAGATTCATATGAAACCTCTTTCTAGAGAAGAAGCTTGGAAGTTATTCCAAAACAATTTAGGAGAACCACTTTCTTCAGATGTCATTGAGATTGCAAAATCTATTGCAGAGGAATGTGCTGGTTTGCCACTTGGAATTGTAACCACGGCTGGAAGCATGAGGGGAGTTGATGATATTTGTGAGTGGATGAAAGCATTAAGGGAATTGAAAGAATCAAATTTTAGAGAAGATGATATGAAGAATAAGGTATTCCATGTATTGAAATGGAGTTATAATCGCTTGACTGATTCATTATTACAACAGTGCTTCCTATACTGTGCATTATATCCAGAAGATTGGGGGATAGGTAGAGATCATTTGATTAATAATTTGATTACAGAGGGAATAATAGAAGAAATGGAGACCAGGCAAGCAAAATTCAATTAAGGGCATTCCATTCTAAATAGACTTGAAAAAGTTTGCTTGTTGGAACATATCAAACTCCCTCGGGAAGGACGATGTGTGAAGATGCATGACTTGGTAAGGGATATGGCCATCCATATTATGAAATCAAATCTGCGAGCCATGGTTCAAGCCGGTAAATAGTTAAGACAGATGCCAGATAAGGAAGAATGGATGGAAGATCTGGAGAGATGTTCATTAATGGATAACGACATTAAGGAGATTCCTTCTGATTACTCACCAAGGTGTCCCAATCTTTCTACCTTACTTTTATGTAGAAATTCTAGATTGAGATCAATTCCTACTGCTGTTTTTGAGAAATTGGATGGGATCAAGGTGCTTGATCTTTCTTATATAAATATTGAAGAATTAGCAAGTTCCATCTCTTACTTGGTGAATGTAAGTGCATTTTTGTTGTATGGCTGTTTTTCTCTAAGTTGTTTACCATCATTAGCAAAGCTTAGGGCTTTGAAGAGGTTAGATCTCCATGAAAGTGGTGTTTGATTGCATAGAATTATTGTCCGATCTCAAGTATTTAGATCTTGAAGGAACAAATATAAAAGAGTTACCACTTGGGATATTACCAAAACTATCCAATCTGCAATTTCTCAATCTTGGCATGCTCTTTCCAATAAAAGGAGAGGAAGTAGCATCACTGAGAAAGTTGGAAGCTTTGACATGCAATTTTAAAATGTTAGTGAGTTCAACGCATACTGCACGTCAATAACTTGGTTTAATCTAAGCCAATATTATCTTGAGGTAGAAGGTAGGGACAATGTCGATGTCCTTTTCCATGAAGTAAGACGAAGGTAAAAAAACAATTTCATATTGTGGTTGTGATGATTATGGTAGCTTTAAAGTGGAAGATATCCTATTTTTCCCAAAAAAAGGTCCAAGAATTGGAGTTTCGAAAATGCGATATCAAAACAAACGGTTTATGCTTGGAAAATATAACTGAACTCAAGTCCTTAAAAATTATAAGTTGTGATGGGATGGAATGTTTGCTTTCCTTGTCCTCTTCCCCTTGTATATTTCAAAGTCTTGAGGAAATTACAATTAGGGCTTTGGGGGACTTACAATTCCTCTTTAGTAGAGAAGCAACGTTATCTCCACCTAGTGCTACTTTTTCCCATCTTAAAGAATTTTATACAATAGTATGTTCGAGTATGAAGAAGTTGTTCCCTCCTAAATTGTTGCTAAACTTTCAAAACCTTGAAACCATTTGTGTTTTTGATTGTGAGAATATGGCAGAGCTGATAGGAACACAAGAAGAAGAAGAAGAAGATGAAGAAGATGAAGATGAAGATGAAGAAGAAAAAGAAGAAGATGATGAAGAGCATTTGTAGAGGAAAATTGATTTCCAATTCTCTTCAAGAACTTTCGCTTAGGGATTGTCCAAAGCTAAAGTGGATGCCACTTTCTCTTGTGTTGATGGACAATAATGGCCAACCAATTCCTCTCCCTTCTCTTAAAAAAATCTACGTATCTCCAAGGTAATGGGGAGACGGTTGAGTTGGACTATTCTAATACCAAGGATCTCTTATCTCCTCTTTGTGAATTCGCTTAGATTTAGTATTAAATTAATGGTGGTTGTGTTTGTAATGAAATTTTTAATTTTGTATAAAATATATAGTTTGATCTAATATTTCTTCTCAGCATCTTTAATATATGTGATTCTATTTCTATATATATTATTTTTTATTTATTTTATTTTATAAATTATATATTATGCTCCTTAATTTATAACTTAATAATAAGCTTTTAATTGCCCAAATATATACTTAAATAACTTCATCATTTATCCTAATAACCTATAAATCTATCAAAGCTCTATCACCGGCCTTTCTCTGATTTTTTTTTTTTTTTTAAATTTCCTTTAATATAGTTTTCATCCTAATTTATTAATTGCCAATGGCCATTTCGAGACATTAATATATATTTTTTTAGTTAATTTGATTTGAAAGTTTGAAAATTTTAAAGTAATTCAATTTCCTTATAATAAAGAGTTAATTATAATTTTCTTTTATAAAATGACCCGATATACTAAGTTTCTCTGATCTTTTAAAAATATATCAACTTCCCTTTGACGAATATCATAACATACTACTAAACCCTTCTGTTCAATTTTATCAATCTTAGTCAACCCTATAAAAGTAAAAAAAGATAAAAATGTCTTTCTCATTTATTTTTAATTAATTACATTCTATTTTTTGCTTTTAAAATTTTTTTAAGGTTAAAAAATTTATTTTCATATTTTTGACAAATTTTAAAATAAAAATATTTTAGTTTATTTTTTAAAAAATAACAAATAAAAAATAAAATAAAAATTTTTTTTATTTTCAAATTTATCAAAAGTATGAAAATATATTTTTTAATCCTAAAAAAAATTTAAAGGAAAAATAAAATGTAATTAATTAAAATTAAAATGTAAGAATATTTTTATTTTTTTAGTACTCTTGCAAGGTTGATTAACAGTTGACTAATGACAAAATTAGACGGAATGATCTAGTAGTATATTATGACATTCGTTAGGAAGAAGTTAGTATATTTTTTAAAAGTCAGAAAAATTTAGTGTATTGAGTCATTCTACAAGGGAAAATTATAATTAACCCTATAATAAATAATTTTTATTTTTATCATATTATAATTTACAATAAAAAAATTAGTCATTTATGGGAATAATCATGATTGGCCATTCATAAACTAATGGAATTTATGGGCATTGTTATTATAAGCTTCAAAGTAAATGGTAAAATTCTTTAAAAAAAATTGTAAAATTATAATACTTTTTTTTGGAAGAAAATGGAAATTAAAACAAAACAGTAACTATATAATACAGTTGCTATTATACAAAAATCTACATACCATCACAATGAGAAGTCTTTTTTGTATTTCATTGAGACTACTTTTGGAATATTGGGTGTCGCACTTTGTGTTTTGTATATATTTCTGATAAAGAATGCATTTTTAAGCTTATCTTAGTTAGCATTTTAATTAACATATAAAATTTAAATAATTAATTAAATTTGTAATAATAATCCAATTCAGCTCAATTAACGGATCAAGCCTTCAACTAATACTCAAATTCAAATTTTTCTCTATTTGAATATTTTACAAATGGCCTAATGAAAAAAAAATAAAAAATAAACTTTATCTATTTTTTTAAATTCTATCACTAACTTTGATTTTTATAAATTAAATGATCAAATTAATTAAAATGATATAATATTATCATGTAAAAAATTTGATTTTTCTTTTCACTTGACTAAAAATTTAATAATTTAATAATATGAAGAATTAATTACATTGATATTTTTGTATTTTTTTATATTATACTAAAATGTCTATTTATTTTTAAAATTATATTAAAACACTCTGTATTTTGATTTCGTTATAATTTAAGATCATTTTATTAAAAAATTTATTAAATCAATATATAAAAATCTATAATATCTCTTAATTATATTTTAAATTTTACTTATTTAGCACCTGATATAAACTCATTAAAAATAGGAAAAGAAAAAGGAAAAGAAGGTAGTTGACTGATTCCTGAATAGTTGTATTTGTTTACTTGCATATTTTTTGTAACAACAATATTTATGCTCTAGGGTTTTAAGTTTAACTCTTTCAAGTATATATATTAATCATCTTAAATTCGTTGTAATTGTTTTACAATACAAAAGTAGGGTATATTTAAAATATAATAAACCCTGAAATATCAATAATTTTTCACCCATGATATTTGATTAAAATATTATAATAATCAAATTCAAATTTAACTCAATTAAAATAAATTTAATTTTTATTTTAATTATTTTTGAGCTAGCCTGAGTAGCTCAACATTCTTGAGCCAACATTCTTTTTGTGCAAGGTATTCTTGAGCCAACATTCTTTTTTGTGCAAGGTATATATATATATATATATATGCGTGCGCGAATGCTATTTATGTTATAAGAAATATATATATATATGCGTGCGCCAACGCTGTTTATGTTATAAGAAATGAGCTCATAAAAAATACATGGATAAATTATAATTTAATTTTAAAATTTTAAAATGAAATATGATTGAACTTTTGTATTTTAAAAAAATTATTATAATATTTTTTTATTTTGACTCCGTCGATCAATAAATCCTTTTAACCGTATATTTTGCAAATTTTATTTAAAAATTTTAAAAAATAATAATTATCTAATTTCTAAAATACCCTCTCCCTCTCCCTCACCCTCTCCCTTCACCTCTTCCTCTAAACCCCAAAAACACTCGTCTCTTCACTTCCTTCGCCTTCTGCGAACTCCGGTGGCTGTTGCAACACTGTTACACCGCATGCAACCAATAGGCGATGAAACTGCAAATTAAACCCTAACCTCAAACCCATCAATCTCCGAGAAGCCTCCACTGTGTTCATTCGGGTCAGAAAGCCAACAGAACCGAGCTCAAGAACTCATCTATGGCGCACTCCAAAAATAAGCCTTCTGTAAAATTCCAATCAAACTCTGCTCTTCTCAAACACAATCGCTCCAAAACACCTTTCTATTGGTTACATTTCGTCTGGCCCTCTTCACTGCCCACTAATACAATCTCTGTCGTTTCATCAATCAGCAAAGCGGGGCTTACCCTTCAATGTCACAGACCGAATTCAGGTGAACCGCGACGTGGTGAACCATGGAGAGACAGCATAGTAATTCCCAATGAAGAGTTCGGATTGGAAGAGAGAGGTTTTAGATTCATGGGTTTTAAAATTGGGAGTTTAGGATTCATGGTTAATTTTCACCATTTTCCTTCTCAGAGGAGATGGTGGGTTTGAGGCGAGCCGAGTGGCAAACAAAGAGGGATTTGCTCTCCCATTCGTGGATTTGCTTCAAAAATCCAACTACCCATAATTTCTATTGATGCTCCTTATACTGATACAATCGTTTCTCCTTTTTTTTCTTTTTTTTTTTTTTGTCCAGATACTTCTTACTGTCCAGTATTGTGGAAATGGCTTGCTTGATGCTTGGAAATTTTTTCCTTCTTTTTGAGTTGTGGCTGACGTTTGAATTTGAGGTTCTCAATTTAATGATTGATAGTGAATTCTACAATTTTCTGCAAAATCAATTGCGATTGGCTTTGATAAGGATGTTGATAGGGATGAGTTCTATAGCCTGAGGATGTTGATGGTTGGTTTTTGGTGGGAATTTCATTGGTGTTTTGTGGTAAAGTTATTTCGGTGTTTAGTTATTTTGGTAGAGCGTTTAGTTATTTTAGTAGATTGATTCTCTCTTTTTTTTTTTTTTTTTCTTTTTGTATTCCTGGATTCAAAGAACAGGTGGAGATGGAAAATTTAATTACAGAAGAGGGATATTTTAATCATTTTAAATAAAATTTAATAGAAAAACTAATAAAAATGGACATATTGGTCTATGCAGCCAAAATATAAAGTTATTATAATAATTTTTTAAAATATAAAAATTTAATCACATTTATAATAATATTTATAATGAATTTTTTAAAATATAAAAATTTAATTATATTTTGCGTCAAATTAAATTATAATTTATTTAAAATATATCAAAATTGATTACCAATAATTATTTGTCAATTAATTATTGTGAGTAAGACTGCACAAAAGTTGAAGTCGGCTGGGATTTTTCTCTAACTCGACTTCATTTTTTAAAATAAAATAATATTTATTGAAATTTGATTTGGTCCAATATAATAAAAATAGGGTAAAATCATATATAAATTTCATCAAAATAATAGTTGATTTATTTAAAAAAATTTAATTCAAATCGGTCTAACTTAATTCGATAATTTAAATTATTTACATCGGATGGATTAAAATTAAAATTTAAATAGTTAAATAAGATTGAATTCTCAATAGTTTTAATTGTAAATCAAAAATTAATTTTAAAAAAAATTCATATTTATAAATTTTTCAAAATCAATTTTAGCTCTACAAAATCAAAATCCAAGTTTAAATAGTAAAAAATTATTCATCTTCATGTTTTTGTCTAAAAACTGTTGGTTGTATTAATAATGCCAAATTAGCATTATAAATAATATCTTACAAATTATTAAGCTAAATATCATCAATTTTTACCCCACCAATTTTAGCTATACTTTTACTAGCTAGCACATAAAATAGGATGGTCAAATCGGCTTTTGTTGGGAACGGACGGTAAGATGGGAACGGGGTCAATGTTTAAAAGACAGGGAAGTTAAAACGTAAACGGAACTTTATTATATTAAAGTCCTTTGGTTATGTTTCATGTTTTCATTTTCAACGTTGGGTTCACTTTTAGGTAAACTTTCCGAGGTTTAATTTAAATTATATATTTTTCTTTATTTTTTATATGAAAGAGTACCTTTATAAATTATAAATTACTTCAATTTGTTGACTTATGGTGCAAAGAGGCTATTAATTAAATCTTAAATTTACTTCTTCAATTGTTTTTTTTTTTTTTATATACATTATCTCTTTAATTTATTGCCTTAAAATAGACTTTGTAAGTAAAGTCTTAAACTACAATTTGTTTAGGAAATTTCGAAATGGGTGAACTAAACATTTAGAAATTTTAATATTTTCAAAACTCAAATCTTACACATAAATAGGTTAACTTTAAAACTTATCTTAAACTACATTCTCGATTATTTTGACTTTTTTTTAATGATTTATTTTTTGGTTTTTTTTTAAATATACCATAACCAAATATTTATGGTATATTTAGTAAAAAAAAAATATTGGTATATATATTTGGGGCATGACATAGAGGAGTAACCAATTGCTGGATAGAATTGTTATAAATCTCAAAGTTAGTCCATTTAATTGATAAAAATTTAAGTTCAGGATAATATTGAAAAGAGGGTCAAAGTTTAAGTATTTTTATGTTAATAGCCCTTATATATATAGAAAGTTTGCTGTTTAAAATCAATCTTAATCCAGCTAAATGCAAACTATTAATTAAATAAGATTATTTTTTTTTTATCTTAAGCAAGGTTGCAATACTGTATTCACTATTACACAGAGACTTGGTAACTTCTTTAATTTCTTGCCAAAAGAAATATTTTCTTTCTCTTTTTTGGTTTCAAAAGGTGGAAATGTGAATATGATTCTCTTTCTCATTTGTATTTGACTAATGAGAAGATACACTGAAAATACCCTTATATATATATGTAATACCAAAAAAAAATGTGAACATTACAAATAAATTTCTCAAACACTTTAATTAAAACATCAATCAACAACATTTAGCTACTTATTAATTAATCACTATTACAATAGCCTAATTACAAAAGCCCATTAACATCCAAACTATTAGGAACATCAAACATCAAGATATTGCTACAGTAACTATCCCTTTCATCTTCTGTGCTACCATTGACATAAGTTGTTGAAGAAGACTGCAAAGGAGTGGTGCTTGATGTAGGTGTATTCGATATCAATGACCCAAACCCTAAATTAGGTAGATTTTCAAATGAATTTTTCATTATAGCTTCATTACTCATCATCTCATGATAGTTTGGTATCAAATTTTGGTAGCTGAAATTGGTTTGATTATTATTATCAGAAAGTTGCTCCAAATTAGATTGCAAGAATTGGGTTTCATTTAAAAATTGAGCACTTGGTGAGAAGTCTATGCATTCTTGAATTTGGTTTGATTGTAATAAGTTCTGAAATTGGTTTTCTTGAAAATCTTTTGGAGTAATCATATTTTCTTGAGAGGGTAAAAGAGAAGTGGCTAGATTGTTGAGTAAATTTGGGTTCAAGATTGATCCGGTTCCAAGAAAATTTGAAATAATTTGGTAAGATGATGAGTTATTATAAAGAGAAGAATTGAGAAATGAATAGAGTTGAAGAACATCTAGGCGTGGTTTATGGGTCACAGGATCAATTCCCATTCTTAGTAGCTTCTTCTTTATGTGGGTATTCCAATAATTCTTGATTTCGTTATCTGTTCTTCCAGGCAGGCGAGAAGCAATAGTAGACCACCTAAAATAAAATGAAACAAATAAGAAAATTTAGTTTTAGTGGTATTGAGTGGTTTTAAAACTGTTAAACATTGAATTTGAGTTTTTCTTAGAGTTAAATAAATTAAAAAAAAAACATATATAAGAAAATTTAAATATCAATATATTATTTTTAATTAATGAACCTTTAATAATATTAAAATTATTTCAAAATTTAATTCTCAATCGAAATTAAATTTAATATATATATTATTTTTACGATTATTGTCTTATTTTTATAATAGCATTGACTTGCATAAGCAAATAGAGATTAGGTAATATAATTTAATAAAAATTATTTAAAAAATTAGTAGTCTATGAAGTAGGTACTCAATTATTGTGACAATAGACTCAACATTTGAAAAAGATCTTACTTTTTTCTTAAAGAAATAAATAAACATTAAAAAGCTGGCAAAAAAGTAAAAAAGAAAAAAAAAAGGTTCCTATATATATTGGATGTAAATGCACCACGCTTATATAGTGTGGCCTCCACCATATAAATAAGACTTATTCTATGTGAGTGATGAAATATATATAAGTGATGACACTTATATATACACATATATAAAAAATCTGAAAAATTAGGACAAGTGAAATAAAAATAATAAATATATAATTTTACTCAAAAATATTTCTAACCACTCATATTAACAAAAAATAAATTAATTAAAAGGACAATAATTATGGCTCAAAATTGTATAATTTAAATTATTATACAATAATCAGTTATATCATTATATATAAAACTTAAAAAAATTTTTTTTAATAAAATCAAATAACAAAATTAACTTACTTATTTCCCAAAACACTGTGTAATTGTATTATGGCTTCTTCTTCTTCAAAAGAAAATTTCCCTCTTCTAATATCAGGTCTTAAGTAATTAGTCCAACGAAGCCGACAACTCTTTCCACATCTTTTTAATCCTGTTTAATATAAATAAAAATAAAAATAACCCATAAATTATAATTAAAACCCATTAATTATTAGTTAAAAAAACTCTCACTAAACCAAAAAAAAAAAAAAAAAAAGATTATTAAAACTAATATTAATATACCTGCATTTTTTGGGAGGGTTCGCCATCTGCCATGCCCATGTTTCTGAATATAATCAATGAGCTTTTGATCTTCCTCAGCAGTCCATGGACCTTTCTTTAATCCATTTTTGTCACTGGGAGTAGATTTTCCCATGATAATGTATATATTTTCAAGTGTTTCTGAAAATGGGGGTAAAGAAAGAAAGAGAAAGAGAAGGAGAGAGATGTTTGATATATAGTAACAGGCAAAGTTGGATACGTTTAAGAATGTGTGAGTGAATATATATAGTAATGAAATTTGAGCAAGATAAGCAAATGGGGTAAGTCAATGAGATTTGGTACCGTCCTTTGTTTATTACATATATACGTGTCTTTCTACTAATGAAAAATTCATAAACTCCAAAAATAATTTAGTCCACTTGTATAATTATTAGATTTCCAAAAATTTAGAAAAGTAAAAACAATAGCTATTTTGAAAACCATTATCAAAAGATTTTTTTTTATTATTTACATATAGTAGAAATTTAAATTTGAAATTTTATTTAAATTAAAATTTTAACTGATCAATATTTAAATATCAAAATTATTAGTGATTACTTGTTAATATTTAATATCTGTTTAAATAGTGATGACAATTAACTATTAACAAGAAAATTGTTTTACTTACAACGAGTAAAGAGGCTCATTGCATATATCAAATCAACTGTATCATCAATTATCTAAACCCTGTTATCAATTAGTGTTTAACTTAGCAATTAAGTGCTAAAGAGATAAATAATGATTATTAAAAATGTTAGTGTGAAATATTTTACTTATAATTATAAATAATAAATGATTAAATATTAGTATATTATTTCAACAACTATGTACTCTTTCCGTTTTTTTATCTGTCGTTTTAAAAATTCATTTATTTTTATTTTTAATTGTTATTTTAAATTTTCAAAATAATATTTATCTACTTTTTTCTACTTTATCCTTATAGCATTTAATTAAAATATAATAATTTAATTGAATATAAAGTTAATAATATAAAATTAAATAAATTATTTTGAATCTAACTAATAAATATTTTAATATATATATAAAATTTTAAACGATAAATATAAGACAGATATAAAAATGGAGACAGTATATAATTTATTAAATTTCCTAAACAGCCAAAATAAAAAATAAGCATCAATTTAATTACTTTTCTAATTTTCTTCACAAATTTAAATTTAAATTTTTTAATAATAAAATAATATCATTCATTAATTTTTACATATTATATTAATTTCATCTCCTTAGTTTAATTAAAGATAATGAGACTTGGAAATTCATAAATAAAACTAATTTAGGAAAAACTCACGTCAATTTTAAAGTTTTAACAGTAATACACGAGGTTAATTGACGAAAAAGCCCTTGATTTATGATGTGGAGAGAAACGATTGGTTAACGCAGGGTCCCTGGTCTCCTCCAATGAACGTTTTTTCTGGGTCTGTCTCACAATCAACAACAGTTGTGCATGTGCAATAAAAAACAAGTTATTTTCTGCGCGCAAAGTGCAGCTGTCCAATGCCACGTATACCTTCTAATGTACTATTTTGGTTTTGAGGCTTTGACTGTCTTACAGGACCAACACGTGTGCATATGGGAATTTGGGATGGCTCCAAGCCGACTTGCAAAATCCAATCCATCTCTTAGTTGGCTAATTTTTAATTATGTTCTGTAATTAACTAATTAATGTCAAATGGCAACCAATCTTGCACTATGAAAGTACATATGGAAATTGCAAAACAAATTTTGATTGCTTTTCCTTTTTATCCCTTATTATAACATGCAAATAATAAATATATAATTATCAGGTGAAAAAAAAAAATCTTAAGTTTTAATATATAAAAAAAAATCATAAGTTTTAATATATAATTAAATTGCGTTATTAAAAATATGGTATATATATAATATATTATATATTAATTTCAAGTATTGATATATGAAATAATATGAAAAAATAAAAGAAAAGTAAATTTTTTTTTTACATTTTTAAAAATAAAAAAATTATTTATTTATTTAACAAAACTTAATAAATTTAAATCAAATTTACTAAATATTAAATTGAGATATTAGTAAAAAATAAAAAATCGCTCTCCATTTATATTAGAAATATTAAAAAAAAATGACAATAATAATTTAGTATATTAAAACATTAATTCATACTAAGAGAAGAGATATGTTTTTCCTATTAAAATTTACAAGTGAATTTTTATAAGAGATTACATATAATTAATAATTAAATAATACTTAAAGATACAAAATAAAATCAGTATCTTTTTCGAGTGTTGAACTGTAAATAGTATAAAGCGGTTAAATTAGATTGTTACTTAATCCAAAATAAAAGTCCAAGTTTATTTTGTGTTCACTCTATCATCTACCAATGCAATGGATGACCCTATTTTTATGTTATTATTATCATTGTTGCTAATATTAATGACCTAATCATATTTATATCCGCTTAAATTTTAATTTTAACTCTATTTTATTTTTTTTTGAATCCGCCACTATATATATTATTTGTCTAACAACATCTACTAAAACCCTTTGCAAACATATATCTATATTTTACTAATATTGGGATGAATCTTTTTAAAGTTTCATTAATTAAATTCATGATAATAAATCATTAGCCTAATAATAATTATATATGCAACCTCGATAATAAATTCAAATTTAAATTATTAAAACGAATATGAGAACACAATAAACATTACTAAACAATGATTGAATAACCTAATGCTGATTGGATTTATAGGAAAATTACAATTTAATTATTGGTTGTAAAGAAATATTAAAAATTAACAAAAGCATATCAGACATAAATAATAGTACTTTTTTTAATTCAAAAGGTAGGGAACTTTCATTTTCTCACCAATATTAATATTCTTCAGGTTAATTTGAAGTAATTCATGCACCAATTCTATCATCTTACAGCAGCCACAGTATTTAAGGAAAAGCCTAACTTTTTCACCGTTGAAATACGTATGAATCGTTTGAATTGACCCTGTATATAGCTTGCTAACTAAAGCTTAATTTCCCTTACCTTTTTCAGTTTCAATCTTTTTATCATAGAAGTAATGGCAGCTGGGCTAGCTAGATAGCTAGATTCTCTTGCAAATCCTCTGTTCATACACAGCCAAAAATTGAGGTTTTTATCGGATCCAGAAAAAATTACGTTTGGTCATCGCACAATTTATTGTGACAAATAACCTTTTTAGGGTAAGGGAAGTGTAACATATTAAATTTGCACATGTCAGTACAATCACATAGAGTCAACCACTATTTCTTCGACTGAAAAAGATATATGAATTGATTAGAATGAGCATATAAGATTTTTGGAATGTAATTGATTTGGAAAGCACATTCAAATGAAAATTTATTTAGGGTTGGTTTTTTTAGTGAAAATTATTTTTATTAAAAACATTTTTTATATTTTCTAATATTTCAAACATGCACTTTAAAAAATATAGTTATGAAAAATATTTTTATATTCAATTATTTTTTTGAATTTTAACAAATGTACTGTAATTAAAAAAAAATTCACGAGAAAAATATGTATATTATAATATTTTATTATTAATTAATTATATTTTAATTAAAAATTAAAATTCATAATCTCATAATCATAAAATAATATATTCAACGAATCATTGATTAGTTTGGATGATTTGACATCATTTTCTTTTAAATATAAATCACAAATTCGCATCATGTAAAATAAATTATTAATAATTGAAAAAGTTTAATCATTTCCTGAATCCACCCAATTTGAATTTGGATTAATCGAGATATGTAAGCTTTCGGATGTCGGACTGTTTTTAAATATATATATATATATTTGAATTGAAATATTAATTTATAATCTCACGCCCATAGAAAATTGTTTTCAATTGTCCCTCACCCTACGATTTCATGACATGGCAAGGTAATAGCTTAATAGGCCAAAACAGAAGTACAGGGAAAGAACTATTAAGAGACCAAGACTATTGACTATTGACTATGCAAAAATTTCCAGATTCATTTGTGCATGCTTATATGATGCACCTGGCCAATTATTTCTAACCTGGATTCTTATTGAAGTAGAGTCAAAAATCATATGAAATAATGATATTTGGTCACACAATACACATCACAAGTTAGGCATCAACAAAAGATTTTTGAGAAATAATTGCAACTGCTAAAGTGACAATTGGCAAGCTGCCACGCTCTTATTCATCTCATAAGGAAAAATTCTTGCTTAAATCCAACACAATCTTCTTTCCAGGAAATGAAATCCCAAACATATTATAATTCTCAATAGTAAAAGGATGATACAAAAATCAGCAATTAGCATTTTGTCTTATAACTACTAATTTTAGTTTTTTTTTTTATTCAATGGAGCAATATATACTTTAAATTATTAGTGGTTAGTAATTTAAAAATAATTTAATTGGAAATGTAAAACATTAAAAGTATACTTCGAGAATTAACGCTTTATCATATATATATATACCAACTCCTAAGATTAATTATTATCAATCATTAATAATTAATTATAATGCACTGAAATATAGATGTAAGAATTTTCACATTAAATAAAAATAAGAAAAATAAAAGATTTTTATGAAATAAGATTTCAAATTAAAATAATTAAAATTATTTTGTATTAAAAGTATAGCTATTGAATAATTTTGCTCTGCAACCATATAAAAATAATTAAACAAAAAAGAATAATTGAATGAAAATAAATGAAAAATTGAACGTGAATATAAAATATCGAATGAATTTATATATAATTGACTTCTTTAATTTTTAATACTCTTAATATTATTTAAATTTTAATATTTATAACGTGATAAATTAAAATAAATTACAATGACAATTTAGTTTTTAACAAAACTCATACATTTTTCACATGGTAGAGTTTGGATTTTTACTCAAAACATGTTGGACTAATAAATTAGCATAATTAATTATTGTAGTACATTAGATCATTTATTAGCTAAAATAAATAAATAAATAAATTGAATTAGATAATAAATAATATATTTTTTCTTTTACAAATTCTCTAATTAAGATGTAAATGATAAATATAAATTTACAATAAAAAATTATCTCATAATATCAATTTATTAAAAAAAAAAAAAGAAGATAATAGACTAAGGGATAATTGTATATTTGGTTCTAACCCATTTATCCTACAGTCAATATTAATTTTTATACAGGGATTCCAATGTTTGGTATTTTATATCTTTTCTGTCAAAAGAAAGTTTGGGATAAGTTCGAAACATGGCATGGAAAATGATACATATATATGCTTTGACAGAAAGATCTCACCGTTCATGTACAGCTCCTGTGAGTGTGATTAATTGCCACCTCTCATTCAAACATATATATCAATATAAAGTCAAATTTCAAGCTTCCGTTTTACTCCTTAATTAAATACTGCCAATAAGCATAAGAAAAACGATTTCAGTGGGTGTTCGGTGTGGATTTTAATAACTAGCTGATAGTTTTTTTATTTTTAATTATTAAATTAATATGTTCGATAAAAATATAAAACAACAGTTGATAGATTTTGAGAGTTTAAATAATTATTGTTTTAAAAAAATTTATTTTGGAGATTTTTTCAAACAACTAATAGTTGATTTATATTTAGACTATCTTATTCTAATAAAAAATTATTATTTAATGAAAATATTTTTCACATTTGTTTTTATACAGCTATAATAATAATAATAATAATAATAATTAAAATATTATAAATAATATTTTTAAAAAATATCATATTCATGTTTAAAAAAATATAATTATATAATATAATAATTAATTATATTTTTTAACTATTAATTTTATCATTCTTCCTATTCTTATATTACACATTAAAAAAAACTAAGATATATTATAATATATTAAAATTAAATTATATACTTAATTATCATTTAATATTTCAACGGCAATTAATAAAATTTTACCAATCGATTATATTTTTCAGTCCTCAACTAACTGTTACTAATGAAAATTAACTATCAATAATGGTTAAACCAATCTGGCTCTTAGATTCATTATCTAATTTTCTTATTGACATTTTATGTGTTAAAAGGACAAAATGGCAATTGTAATATATAATATGGTTTAATTATGGATGAAAAAATAAAAAGTTCAAGGAAACAAGTTTTTTGTTTTACCATCTGATTATTCGTTAAGTAATATTATTTAATTATTGCAATCGTTTGATTATCTAACTTATAATTATAATTCATTATGATCTATATTTTGTTTTAGAGATAGAGACACAAACACTCAGATAGGATTGAAAAAAAAAAACGAAGACCAAATAGATTAAACCATCCAATTCAAATTAAAATTATTGATTTTGCAAGTTATATGGTCTGTTAAAGTTTATTAAAATTTGACAATCACAAATACCGTTAGGTTGCATATTTAATTTTAAACAATCCGATAAAATTGAACTGAATATATATTTATATATGTTTATTTTGAATTTATTTAATTTTATAGTGTAATTAATTAAAAAAATATTTTTATAGTAAAATTTTGATGTATAATTAAGTATTTTAAAAATTATTAAAAAATCTTATTATAATTTAAAAAGATAAATACTTATATTTATTTTAAATTCAAGTGCAACATAAAAAAAAAAAAAATTAAAATTTCAAAACTAACAAATTATTTAAATCCAAGCAAATAATTCAAATCATATATTTAGCATTTGAATGGTTTAATTATTCATAACAGTTTGATTTGCTTCAGATTTATTCAAAACGCTATTATTAATTTAGTTTGAAAAATGACTTTACAATCGCCCAAATCCAATTGTGCGCACCATACGTTCGGACTATTAAGTGATTATTTAATTATTGAGTGAAATCATTGAAAGCAAATCAAACGTGGCACATTTTAAATCCTAAATTTTATCAAAATTTCATAAGCTAAAATTTAGACTTAGACCAACACACTATGGTTCTATCAATCAGAATCAAATAATTGAGAACATAATATAAAGATTTATTGGCATGCTCTCTTGAAAATATCACAAATGGTTAAAATTAAGGTCAGCCATAACAGAAACAAACATTAAAAATTAATATATGCC
The DNA here is from genome assembly GCA_948193065.1 of Aleurites moluccanus. Taxonomy (NCBI): domain Eukaryota; kingdom Viridiplantae; phylum Streptophyta; class Magnoliopsida; order Malpighiales; family Euphorbiaceae; genus Aleurites; species Aleurites moluccanus. The sequence goes on along the minus strand of CANXYC010579080.1, from coordinate 46,731 downwards.
ATGTTTTTCACAAAAGTAATTAAAATGAATTGGAAAAAAAAAATTAAAATACATAATTTTTTTTTTTACTTTACAAATTTTCAAAGGCAATAGTAAACCATGGATAAATAAATAAATAAAAGCAAACTTTTATTGATGTTGTTAGGTTTTCAAATCGCAATAATTAATGTATACTAAATTATAACCTAACTGTATATTTACCTGAATATTTAAATAATATATTCTAAATCGAATTTCCCTTCTTAATTACTTAAAAATTAAAAATTCTCATAAAAATAAAAACATACTTGACTTAATTTTTCTTAAAAACAACAAATGTCAATTTGCATACACATTGGTTTATGTTTTCAAAACAGAATAGCTCATTATATATTAATTTGTACCATATGTTTTTAACTATTCTTTTTATTTTTTTTATATAAGTTGCTTTGATAGAAAATATAAAAATTAATAAATTAATTATTATATCTTAATTTTAATATAAAATAATTAATATAATTTTATTTATTTTTTTCGTCATCATTAATATTAAGTATAAATCTGATTCTTAATTAGTGATAAAATTAAAAATAATAATAAATATAATTTTAAAATTTAAGAATGACTTATAAAAAAAAAATTATTTCTCTCTAAAACGACATATATAAAAAAATAGATAGAGTATTTATTATTCAATTAATCTAATCAATTGAGTTTGCTTGTGAAAATTGGCCTAAAACAGAGTAAAATCTGATCAATTGTTCTGTATAAATTATCTAACTAATTTACTTTATTTATAGACCTCAAAAATATTTTAAAATAATTGAAATTATTAAAGAACAGAACATTGAAATAAGTTTCATATGAACATAAATTTTTTTTTATATAAATAAAATGAGAAATTTTTTGTACTATTTAATATTTTTTCTTAAAATAAAACTTCTAAAACTAACTTATTAATTTATTCATACATAATTAATTTAACAGTAAATATATGTATAATTTGATAATAAACTCAAGTTTGAATTATTTACTTTAATACGCAAAAAAATGGTATGATTCATATGTTTCTGAAATAATTTCAGCAATATTAATTTAAAAATTTATTAGTTGAAGAGAATCAATTCAACCTTTGATACGAATTTCTTATAAAAAAAACTGCAAGAACGAAGCTTAGGCCCAGCTTGGCGGCTTATACCTAGCTAGAGCTATATATATATATATATATATTCACACTGGCTGGACTATCAAATATTAGGTTATAACTCTTGTCCGGTGAAAAATACATGCATCAACAATAAGAATAATTTGTCTTCTTTGCTGTATCATCTTTTCTCTCGTACATTTTTATATGTATTATATTATTAATAAAAAATTATTAATTATTAAAATATTTAAAAAAAACTAATATAATATACATAAAAATATATAAATAAAAAATAAAATATCAAATAAAATAAATAATTTGAATTAATACATTAATTAGTTTAAAATTAAATCAAATATTTAATAAAAAGTATGTTTTTTAACTCATTCAACGGATTTTAGAGAAATTTTTTTTTTATCAGAAGATATTATATAAAATCTAAATATTTAATACAAAATACGAGTATCAAACTCATAAATTTTATAATTTAATATAAATGGAAAATATATCTAATATTTTCCTGAGAAAATTTAGATTGAGTAGACATATAAATTTGTTGAAAAATACTCATAACCATTTACACAGAAAAAGAATTGAATACAAGTGTATGTGGAGGACTGTTAGTGGCTATACTGATCTTCCATGGAAAATTAAATTGATGTATATGTAATAATCAACAATCTCTTTCAATTTCATATCAAAGAGAGGGAAATAAAAAATAAAAAACAATCTCTTTCAATTCTAGATAGGTCTATGTGTTAAATGAGCACCAATAACAGAAGAGTTTTTGGTCAAATAATATTTAATGATTAACAGAGATATAGACTAAGCAATGATTTTAACAACCCCATTATTTTATTTCCTTTTCAAATGTTACATTGGAAAATTTCCACCTATGATTATGCAGTGTTTGCATCAATTATTCATGTTATCAAATAAGTGGCTGGAAAGAGTAAGGAAATTTTGACTAATCTTTCTTTATTTACACCCCCTTTACTTGTTGACCCTTCTCACTCCACCCCCCCATTAATTATAACATCCCATGACATTAATATATCACAATTGGATTTGTCTTGAAGGAGACACCTAACAGTTAAAATTCGAAAATTTCATTAGAAGGGTATAAGGCATAATTCTACATACTCATTATGGTAAAGGGGATTCTTAATTAAGTTTCTAAATAAACTTATAATTTATTTAAGAGATTATAGCTTATACTCAATGTGGTAAGCACTTGTATTAAATAATTAATCTTAATTTGGAGTTTCAGTTGCTACAGAAATATTCTAATAATTCAATCACCTTATTAATGCTAACTTGTCTCAACTATACACACAAATTAATTTGGTAGACTACCTAAAACATTATAAATTCTTCATTATTTGATGATATGTGAAGTAGTAGTAGCTTCAAGAACTATATGATCTATGCATGAGTAAATCATTTATAATTTCCTGAGTCTTAATTATAATTAATATATGCACTGATAATTAATCAATATGCATGCTTGTGTGGTCCTAAAATAGTTACTAATCTAGTCTTCTTTTTTTATTAATTATTAAACTATGAAATTAATCATTTTTAATTGTGTGTACACGTTCACTCTGCATGTTCATATATAATTGGTATTTGGATTTCATGTGCATGTGCCTCATCATATAACACATATTAAAAATTATGAGGATATTTATATAAAAAATATAAATAAAAAAGGTAAGCAAACCGATTTGTTATTGATTAGGTAAATATAAAGGAAGGACACCTGGACCAATTCGAACAACTGTTCTAGAACTTTCGAAAGAGATTGATTATAGCTTCAATGATTCTTTAATTTAATTATTATAAGGAATTGCATGATAACGCTTTGTGACTCCAGATGGGACATTAAATATATGGCTATATCATATAGGATTACATACGCTACTCTAAGTACCTTTTTTTCACAATATCTCAAAAAATTGATGCTATTTATAAGGTAATACTGTTATTTATATATTTAAAACTCTTATAACTATTTTTTTTATACCATTATTATAAATATTTGACAATATCATTAACATACTATTTATATAATTTGATATTTGATAATATTATAAATGTGTACAAAGTAAAACTTCTATAAATTAATAATATTGAAACTCACAAATTCTATTAATTAAAAAATATATTAATTAATTAAATATTAATATAGCCTCTTAATCTAAGTTAAAATCATAAAAAATATTATATAAAAAAAATTATTAATTTATAGAAATTGTACTGTGTATCAAATAACGTTACTTCTAATATTTGTTATGGGGATAGAGATTAATTTTTAACGTTTTCAATATATGAATGGTACTATACATAGTTTTAAGAATCGATCAAGTCGACTTCATCGGTTCAACCAAAAAATTAAAAATCAATTCTTAAGTTAGATTGAATCTTAAAAAATTTCGGCTATGTTATCGAATCTTAAAATTTTGTGGGTATCAGAAAATTCGATTGATTCCAATAAGATTATCCCATAAATCGGGTCAATCTATATAAAAATAAATTATATAAAAATCTCCCTTGAAAAGTCAAAGGTGCAGAATACACAGGCAATACAGTAAATATGGATTTGTAGAGATATAAAAATCTTACATTAGAAAAGTGATTAAATTATAAAAAATATATATAAATTTAAATTCTAATTATTTATTCGCTAGTTCTAATTTTTAGTTATGATTATTATCCCATTTTAAAGTTCATTTCTATTTCTAATGGGCTTAACTTTTTTCTATTTTTTCTTTTAACCCATTATTAAAATCTTAATATGATATCAAAACAAAATTTTATTATGATTTGTCAAGCTAGTATCAATTAATTCTCAATTATCTATGGGTTGGTAACTTATTAAACTACTAAAATATTATTACATGTGAGTTAATAATCTATCAAACTAACAAATTACTTACTTGTATTTGAATTATCAAGTAGCAATTAAAACAAACTAATTAGCACTTTAGGAAAATGTAGATATATATATAAAAAAAAATCTCACATTGAAAAAGTGATCAAATTATAAAGATTAGATCTTGGTGTATTTTAAAGTGTACTTCTTTGTTTATGTGAGCCTAATCTTCTCCTATTTTATCCTTTGGCCTATTATCAAATATTAACAAAGAGTGGGTTGAGATAACAAGGCTAACTGGGGGTGAGCATAAATGAGATTCTCTCACCGGGAAGTTCACCGAATATGCATACATCATTGGTTAACAGTTGATGATGTTAGGATCACTGAATCAAATTCATAGACGAATTTATATGAAGTCAAGGGGGAGAACGTGCAATCCTTGAATTTTTAATTTTTTTATTAAATTACATTTTAATCCTTAATATTTAATAAAATTATATACATAGTCTTCCAATTATAAAAAAATAATTAAATTATAAAAAATTAATTAATTAATTTTTAACACTTTGTTTTTTTTCATTTTTCTTTTATTTTTTTATATAATTTCTTTCATTTTCTTTCTTAATAATATTATAATAACTTTTAGTTATTTCTAATTAAAATATATATAATATTTTTTATTATTTTTATATTTTTTAAATAAAAATATTTTATCATGATAATACTATTTATAAAATTTTTATATCTGTTTCTAGACATAATAGATATTGTCTTGACCAAATTTTGGAAGGGATTATGGTGTGATACCGGTGGGTGACGGTTTTGAAATGATGCATTTTTCCGTGTCATTTTGGGAGTGATTGTATGGAATTTGGAGGGTTTTATTTCAAGGAGTTAAAGAACAAGATGATGTATGTTGGTTTATTGACGCGTGGATTTGGAGGGTGCTGGGTTTTTGATACGTGGTTTTTTTTTAGCTCCTTTACTGTGTATGTTTCAGCTGAATCAACTGTTTGATTTAGGTCGTTGAAGTATCCAACTATTAGACGATGCTTGCAAGGTGTTTGATAAAATTTCCAAGAGAAAGCATTGATTTTGATTGGTGATTGATGAAAATCCTCTTCTATGAGCAGTCTCTCAGTCATCCATATAAGGAGGCTTTGATTGTATGGAATTTGATTGGCTTCCGAAGCATTTAATTGGTTGGCTACCAAAGCATTTACTTTATGATTAATTTTATATTTTTATTTATTATATGTTTTATATGTTTTATTGAATATTAATTATTTATTGAATATTCATTATTTTAATTATATTTTTTAAACTCTTAGTTTGATTGGAGTTATAGAGAATGTTTGGATAGCAACTAAACGTTATAACCTGTGTTTTAAGAGGAAGTTAAGAAATTTTATAATTTTTGAAGTGTTTGGGTAAAAAAAAGAAACTAGATTATTTTTAATATTTAACGCAAATTTTAAAAACTGTGGGGAAGAGTTTTATGATTAACGCTCGTTTTTAACAAAACTGATTATTTTAATAAAACGCTAGTTTTTATCCAAACACCCCGCACTAATTAATAATTATCACGTTATTAATATATATTAGATATTTCAAACTATTAGCTTTTATCTCATAAGTTCAATTCTTTATGAAAAGACTTCAGTTCGTAGAAAAAAAAAATTGAATTAAACTTATTAATAATCATTATGAAATTAATATTTGTCATTTTTTTTATCATAGAATTTTTTTAATTTGTATATTTTAACTTTTAATATTGTAAATTGTGTATTCCTATTGCAACACTTCCATCTCCAAATGCAAGCAGTACAATTTAGTATCCATAATAATTTACAAACTCTTCATCAAAGAAATCCCCAAAATCATAATCACCCCGAGGCAAAAGTTTTGACTCATCATGTAAACGATTTGTTTCGAGCTCAAGGCACTGATCAGACATCGTCCGTGCTTCTTTGTGCAATAAAACACCTTAAAATACTAAGGTTTTCAATTTACATAGACTCTTAACTATCTCTTATGCTATTCTTGTCCCCAATTTTAGAAGGCCGATTAGATGTAGCAATTCAAAATTAGAGCATTTTTCACCGATAGCTTTTATAATATGAATAAATAACAATTGTGGCCCAACTTTTCCAATAATTATATGCTCTACATTTTTATAATTCCATATTGCTTCCGCAAAATAACTTTTTGTTATCTTGAATAAGCTATCGAGTACTAAATATTCAAGATTAGATATATTATAAAAGGTCAATTAAAGTGTAATAACACTGATTAATAATTTATATTTGATGGACCCTTTTTTCTCTTTCTTCATACGATGAGCTTTAGACTGAAGAGTCCTATGTCCCAAAAGCTCCCATCAAGTTAGAACTTGAAAGTTCTCATTTGATTGAGAGTGTATTCCAAGTATTGGACCTAAACTTTGCTAGAAAGGAGTAAGTCTAGTCCAGGTTGATAAGAGAATGAGTATGGTTGAAAGAATCAATAGGAATATAAGAGGTGTTGGGAGATATGAAAGTGTTAGACCTTGTGTTGGTGAGTGGTGTGAATATCATTGGATAGAGGTGTTAACCCTGATGAAAGAGTGATCAAGTGTTGATATCGCTGGACGGAGGTGTTGATCTTGATTGATGGAAAGTTTGGTGTTGACCTCGCTGGATGGAGATATTAACTTTGATGGGTGGAAAGTTTGTTGTTGATCTCACTGAATGGAAGTATTAAACTTGATGGATTGAAAGTCTAGAGTTGGATATTGGAGCAAAGACTTGATTTTAACCTTCAGGGGATAGCATTAGGGGGCTCTTTGATTTTTAAGTCGGTGTGATTGTATGTACGAAGTTAAAGGCTTGGAAAAATAGTGGACTTAAAGATGATGTCACTGTTTCCATGAGTGACAGGATTTGAAAAACTCTCACTTGACCTTTTCTAGCAGGGAAAAAAGGTCTTTAGTGTTAGACAATAGGGAGTGATCAACTCAAAAGAAGAGAATAATCTCTCCATAGATCACTAAGAGACTCCTCTTTTAGTGAGAACTTCCTAGAAGCCAAGTGGCTCATAAAGCATATTGAGTTACCTTTAGAAGGTTCTATTCTTTCTTGTTGAGATGATGAAGGAGCTTCCTTATATGGAGGGATTTTCTCAATGAGAGTCCTCCTTTGAGTTAGAGAACTTTGGGTATTTGTAAAGGTTTTAAGTCGCATGATTGCGGATATTCAAGTAAATAGGGTTGCATCATTTTATAGTTGGATGAAAATAATGATGAGCATGTTTTGTAAGCTATGAAACCTTATATTGGAGTGATAAAATCTTATTATGGGAAAGAAGCAACGATTATTTGTTAGGCAAACTTATAAAAAGTTGTTGATGGAGACTATCCTTATAAGCTATCCATTGACGAGGTAAGTGCTGTATGGAGCTAGCTACTCATTCTAGGATATGAAATAAAGAATACAAGGTGCAAATTGGCCTCTCTTAAAGCAATAGACTAAATTGTTGTGAGTTGATTGAACTTGATTGTTCAGTTATTTTGAAGTTTGCTTTTTAAATCATCTAATTCCTTTTTGGAATTGTTTGCGTAAGTCCATTTTGGAAAAACAACTCATTTTTAGTCCTCGTACTATTGAAACAGATTAAAGTTTGTTTGAGTGTTTAACATTGAGGTTAAAATATTTTTCCACAAAGCATAGTTTATTTTTTATAACAATTCCACAAATCATATGATTAGAAAATACAATTTGAGAATATCATTTAGCAATTTTGAAGTATTTTAATTAGAAATAAAACATATAAAATTCACTTTAAAAATAAAATTTAATGAATTCTAATTAGAGCTTTTGCAAAATCAATTTTAAACTCATAAAAATAAAATCATAAAAATTATTGTCCATCGTTGTCAAAGAAAATTGTCCATTAACCTTTTAAAATTTTGTTTTCTTTTTCTTAGAACTTATTTGTTTCACTAAATACTAATAGAAAAATAGTTGATTGACTATTTAATGGAATCAGCTAATTATTACTTTATTTTTATTAAAATTAAATTAAACAAACATTAAATTCAATTAAATGTTTATACTAAACATTCTCACTTATTCATATTAGCTACGACGTCGTATAAGTCGTCTACGGTGTCGTATGATATCTCTGAATAATAATTATCCCGTCACACAGTGAGAGAGAAACTACTGTGTGTGTGTGTGTGTGTGTGTGTGTGAGATTCGTGAGGTTACTGCAAATCCAGCATTTCTGCTCAAACTTGGGGTTTTGTTGGGTAAGCAAATTCTCATATTCTACCATTTTCCTATAGGTTGTCGGATCGTCTCTCTTCTATTATTAATTGATTGCATCTTAACTTTTCATTCGTATAGATTGCTGGATTTTGACGATCGAGCCTACAATCAATGGAAATTCAACTCCGATTTTGATGGCTGGCATGATAAATCCATCGACAAAGCATATCCTCCATTGATGAGTAGTTTTTCTTTTTCATCTCACTGTACTCTGTTTTGTTGTAGTTTAACTTTGATTTATGCTCTTTTTTTTTTTAATTTAAAGATATATTTTTTTTATAACTGAATTTAATTACATTGTGATGTTCCTGGCCAAGAAGATTAACATAGTAGAATTTAACAAATGGTTAAAGATAGATAGTTGGATAAGCTTTACTAAGTTGGATGATTACAAGTTTTCAATGCTAGTTTTGATTGATGAAAGCTCTGTATGCAATATGCTGTTGTTTGTTGGAAATTTGGGTAAAACTTGTCTGATGTTTGTGTGCTTGAATGTGTGTGCATGAAGTTGTGAACTATGTGATGGATTTGTCTATAACTCTAGATTTATTGCTCTTATATCGAATTAGGTTTCTTCTGTTGTTCTTTTTGTTGCTGAAGTTTTATTGTAATTTGTTTAATTGAGACACAATTTTTTTCCAACAGACAGGACTTGGGAAATAAAAAAATATTTGTAACATCTAATTTGTTATCATTAATGCATTTTCCTTCAATACTCAGTATGTTTTTCTTAGTTTGTAGATATGTGCCATGTGTATGGTACTTTGATTTATTACATGGCTTGTCCATTCTCTTTATTATTAGCCTCTAAATTTTCATTTGCATGGGTTTTAGGTTATGACAAGCCAAATTTACTATTGATACAAAATTCAAGTTGAATTTTGTTAGTTATTTGTGGAAAGTTCATTGACAACCAAGTTCGCAATTGACAAGAAGGCTTGTTTCACAATACTCATCTTCTGGCATGGTTTCTTCTAACATGTGCTTTTGTTAAATCTTTTGTTAGATTGAGGATAATTATTGTTTGTGCATTTAGGTTTTTCCTCCTGTAATTTGATCATATATTTATTGTAAATATGTTATGCTTTTTTTTTCCTTAAACTTTTTTTGCTATTTTGTGTGATGTTAATGGTTCCCCCTGTTCTTTAGTGTTTCTCCCAATGGAAAAACTGAAAAAAATAATGTAATATAATCTTATCTTGCAAACAAACAGAGTGGATTGCTTGGAGATAGATTTCATAATTAGCTGGTGAAATGGGCATTTCCTTAGATTATGACTCCTTGATTCAACAAAGACTTGACATAAACAATCTAGATTTGGACAAAGTATTGCTCCATATATTTTGAATTTTCTAGTGTATGACATCTCAAGTATCATCTCATGCTTCACAGTTCAATATGATATAATTCCAGCTTCAAATTGCTGAAATGCTTCATGCTTTGCTCATGATATACTCTTTTTCTAACTTGTTAATAATCTTAATTATTTGATATGGCGAAATTACATATGAATTAGAAATTTGATTAAGAATTTTCTGGGTAAAAAATTGCATAGAAACCATTCTATTAAGAACTAGATGTAGGATGAGATTACATGCTATTCCTTGTGTGGATTATAGCATTTTCAAACATGATATGGCATTGTGATTTGACTCTAGTGAGAACCTTGAGAGTGTTGGGGACGGTTATGTTAAATAGTTCAGTAGAAGTTTATGTTATAAATATTAGTACCCTTACAGTGATGTTACTGAATCTGGAAAAGGAAAGGTGAACAATAAATCAAGTTGGCAAGGAACTAATTCATTGCTTGTGAAGATTAAGATGGGAAAAAAAAAAATTAAGTAGAATTCATACATGCTTATTGTAGAATGAACTGTTATAGTATGGTAGCTACTGCAAAACCTTTTCTTAAATTATGCTTCTCTTCAACTCATGCTGTGGTACCACCGTTGAAGTTCTATAATTTTGTGGCTCTGAAACATGTCATTGTTTGATATGGGAGCTGAAATACCATTTGTATGGGTGTGACATAATTTGTTCATTTCCTCTAATTGTACATTTTTACTGTGGTACTCGCACTTCTTGTTTTGTCTGTTGAGTGATATATATAACTGCTTGTGAGTTTGGCTTTCTCATATATTTTCCTTGTAGTCTGAGAGAACAGCAATAATAGTAGGCCAGCTGGAACTCTCTTTTTGCTGTTATTGATACCATCTAGTTTTTGTACCCGCCAATTATAGTCTTTTATGTGAGTGGTATTTTGGATTTAAGTTTCAGATAATACTTGTTGTAGTATCATGCAACAGTGAAGAATTATATAATTGATTTCTGGAAGGAACAAATCCTGATTTCCTATCCTAAATTATTCTTCATTTGAAAACCCAGCTAATTGAACATATCAATTTCCCATTTGCAAGCAAACTCACCATCTTTCCTTTCCTTTCAGTTGTTTGCTAACAAAATTGAAGAAACTAAATGGCTTGATGCATATGGTGCTATGGGTGGAGAATATCGTTTACCTCTTCTCATAGCAATCTACAAATCCCACCAACAACAATTCCAGGTAACTAGATTCCATTTCAACTTATTTAAAGAAACTGCAGGCGTCAATCAAATGGTGAGTGCTGAAATGATATTTGAGGGGACAGTTGTGTAGATAAGATGATTTTAGCCCATTAACCCCATCTCAAGCAGTGATGATTTTACAATGAGTTTATGAAAACATGGAAATAGCCAATTTTAGAATGAGAAGTCTTATTTATGATTTAGATCTATGTTTTACTCATGATAACTTTATGCTTTTATAGGATATTGTGCTTGATGAAATAGTATTGCTATCAAGTGCTAAGGGTGTAGGACAACTTTGGAAGTCCTTTGTGAGTTTTGTGATGTTAGGATTTGAAATTACTAATTAGGAATTTTAAGGAGAAAATTTAGATCAATCCTAATCCTTCATGCATCATGTAAATTTGGTATTTGCCAAATTCTGATTGTTTTTCTTTTGATGGTATGTCTTAATACTTATGTTTAACCCTGCGAAAGTGGGTCATCATTGTTGGAAGGTGTTTTATCTTCAACTTGTTGGTCAGGATTTTAATTCAAGGGTCAAGTAACAACGGAGTATAATCCTTTCTTGTGAATCCCTAGTCCTGTGTAAATGGCATCAAGGTTTTAAATTGCGGTCGTAGTGTAGACGTGTTAGTATGTCGCAGCCAAAGTGTAACAGTCACAATTAGTGCTATCATGAATTTGTTTAGAAAATTTCCAGTATCTTCCTTGGTAGTGTATCACTGCTGCGATGATTCACCTGTAGATACGCTACATAATGGCTTATATTTAAAACCATGGATGGCATGCTTTTGACTAAACCAATGATGTGGATGTAGTAAGGTGTGCAAAATCTGATTGATGATGCCATCTAACCATGATATTAGAAGTAGAAAAAAAAGTTTGAAAGGACTTCGTTAACTAATATTGCTGAAGTGCAGAGTCATCATCTACAGCTATGATTTGTGATGTTTCCAAGGTGAGATATGATAATCTGGAGGCAATGAATGCATATGTGTGCGAGTGTATGTGTAGTGTATTCTTATATTCTGGAACACTACTTGCTACATTGATACAAAAGTTCAAAATGCTTCTGCCAGTGCTAGATGTTAACAAGCACGTTCATGCTTGCATGCACACACAAATGAATGTGTAAATATGTATATTGTCTCATCTATTTTGCTTTATGCTAGCTTGTTAAAGTATAACAGCATATGCTAGTCATTGATCATTTTCGACATATTCTAGCTTGTTAAACTCTTAACTGGATGTTGTTTCTCTTGACTATTGCACATGTACGTAGTTTTGGAAATTTGAGGGTTGTTAATTACTGTCATATTTTTTGTTGCAATCTCTCTGAAGCCATGAGTCAGTCATACCTATTGAAAAATATGTTCTTGTGACTCAAAGATAGAATATGTTCTCTCTCCTTGTGGACTTTTAGGAATATTTTCCAGCAAATATCAAATGGATAACATATTAAAAGATTTCTCTTGTAGAATTGAATTTGATGGCTAAAGGTTTCATCTTCTCTTCAGGGATCTTAACTGTCCAGTCAAGTTTTCAAACACTGGGGATTTGATTTCTCCTTTTAACTAGATCATTGAGCTCAGAAGACTGTCTTTATTGATGGGAATTCAAAAGATTGGACATTGGAGTTTGAGACGTAGCAAAACTTTTTCCTTATCCAGTGGTGAAGACAAGGAGATAGAAGATAACCCTGTCTTAGGGGCAGATTCCAGTGATGATTCTGATGATTGTGAGCTCACTGAGTTGCATTGTGAACTTGGCATGGTGGAAGGTCAGCTGTGCGGCATACCATATGAGCTCTATGATCTGCCAGATTTAAGGGAAATATTATCTTTAGACACTTGGAATTCTTGTCTAACAGAGGAAGAAAGGTTCTACTTGTCAGCTTATCTTCCAGATATGGACCAGCAAACTTTTTGTTCAACTATGAAGGAGCTTTTTGAAGGTAGTGATCTATATTTTGGGAATCCATTGGATGTGTTTTTCAAAAGATTGAAAGGTGGATACTATCCTCCAAAAGTGGCTCATCTCAGAGAAGGTTTGCAGTTGATAAGGAGGAAAAAGTATTATCATGCATTAAAATCTTTCCATGACAAGATGACACAAATGTTTATAGACATGAAAAGGATGTGGGATCAGTGTGAAATGAGCTCTGGTGCTGAGGAAAGGATCACTTTTTGGAAAAAAAAGAGAAAACATAGTCTCACCAATTTGCTTGATCTTAACAAATTTCCCAAGGATGATCACCTGTTAAGCGAGGAGGTTATCTTGGACTTAAAGGGAATGAAGTCAATAGAAAGTGAGACAACAAGGGATGTTTTTCCCTCTCTATCTCTCAATGGAATGAAACGTGTTGCACCAAACTGCAGAGCAAAGGGTGTTTTAAAGATGAAGGCATCTGGAAATGGCTTATTACCAAAGCACAGTCTAAAAGTAATTGGCAGTGACACTTCAGAACAACATCGATCTGTACCCAAGGGTGTGTTGAAAATAGTACCTAAAGTTCCTAATATTCGGCTGGAACAATCAGAAGTGATGCCAAGGGCAGCACAACCAACATTTCTGGTTAAGACTCAAGGTTTACCTGATATCAAGTTTTCTTCCTTGCCAGCATATATGCACTTTCCAGTTGCAAGTGGTCTCTATGGATCGCCATTTCTAAGGGAGAAGGTTGATGGTAGCAGAGTTCACTCAACTCTGAACCAACCTCAATGTCTACTGAATCAGCAGGAAAGTACTTTAAGAACCAGTCATCTGTCAGAAAGCTCTACCAGAACAATAGAGAGGCAAATAATTCCAGCTTTAGATGAAATTTCTATTTTTGGAAAACACGAATTTGCAAGTGATATGAGAAGATATCCTAATGAAGAATACAATGCTCCAATGAATCCAATGGGCGCAAGGAGGTATACCTTTGGTAGTGAAAATTTGTGGCCAAATTTGCAAAAAGGAACTCGAGACTTTTCCCTGAGATCCTTGGAATCATCTCCGTTTGGTATTCAATATCATGGCAAAGAACAGCATATAGAACTCTTGAAAGATAAGCATGTCACTGTATATTCAAGAATTCCAGAAGTAATTCCCAGAACTTCAGCCATTGGTAACAGTAAGCAGGAAATGCTAATGGCATCATCTTCAGATCCACTGAGAGGTGAGAGTGACATCAGTGCTGAAAAATCAGAGAAGCTCTTAAGTAAATCCAGTGTATGTGAGAGGTTTAAAGATGAACCGGTGCTGCCTTTGACATACAAGCGAAGAAAGGCTCTGGCCAAGGTTAACTCATTAGACACTGGCAAGACTATTGCAAGAGGAACTGATTTGAGATCTTGATGGAGGGCGCAAAAGCAATGAAGATAAAATTCACAGGGTGGAAAGACGTGCCCTTAAACAAGGAACCTTGAGCAAGACCTCTTGGACTAAAGTAGGTATTCTTACTAATATCAAATTTCTTTTTGTGGTTTCCATGAAATCAATTTGTAATATATGCTTGTCAACTCTGTAAATGAAAATATAGTGGTATAAGAATGTTCCCATCTTCAGGATAATCCTGTTGGCTAATATATTCATGCGAGTATGTACATGCTTCTTTTCTAGTTGGTCATACAGCTTTCTGGCTTATAATGCCAATGCCAATAACATATTGGCTTTGTCTAATGTGGTTTAGAAAGTAATCCGTCTTTGAAATGTTCTATTGTGTATATCCTGTCATAGGTTATTGCTTCAGATGTTTTGACCTGAATCATTGTTTATGGCCCCTTTTTCTCTTAGAATCTGTTGAATGCTGCTAGAAATGTTGGTTTGGTTAGCAAGAAAGTTTACTAGCAGCAATATCTGGGCTTGTATGGTGTGGCAACTGGCATTGGGCTGTAGGAAATAGGTTGCTAACTCATCCTATCTTCCTCTAAGTTGTTAATGGCCTGAGGAAGATAGGCTGTGTTAGCAAACTATTTCTAAATTTGTTACATTAAAATCGAAAATTCTGACTCTATTAGTCATAGCATCAACGGAATTGGGAATGGGGAACATTGGGGAAGATACTGCACTTGACATGTGGTTGAATTTTAATTATGGTCTGGACTTGTGGACATTTAGGTTTCACAGCCAACATTCACAAGAGATATTCTAATGAGGAGTCCAGGTTTGTTACAATCTATTTCTTGTCACCTTGATATTCAGTTTCGTGTTTTATGCGAATTTGATTCATTACACAAAATCACTTGTAGACTTGGTATTGCCTCATGTTTTCCAGTGTGCTTTTATGCAGCTTCTTATTAATGCTCAGTTTAAAGAACTATCAGCTTGGAATTTGATGTTGACACTTGAAATTGGATTACCTCCTTTGCCAATTTATGTCGAGTGGAAGAAAGCATCTAAATCTAATGCAATAATATTTAGGTTTTTTTTTTGTGTGTGCTTGTACTTTTTTAATGTTTAGATATAGTTCCAGAAGAATTTTAGACAGGCAGATCTAATCAACAGAAAAGTAGAGAGCAACTTTTATTGAGAACCATCCTATGGAAGTTTTGCTAAATACAGTTGACCATTCTATTGTATTTTTTTAAGTTACCATAGTATTGATGTGGGGCCATCATGATCAATGGAGAACTTAATCAATTCAATCTGTGAAGAGCATGCTATAGCTAAGAATGTAATTGAGCCAAATCAAGTCAATATACTAAGGTTGAGTTGTGCTTGACTCAATTAGAAAACTCAAGGCTCAAAATTTGACTCTAGCTTGCTCGAGTTTTTATTTTCAAGCTCAAGCTTGACTTGATTAGATACTCGAGCTTTACTCGATTATCATTGAAAAAAAATTATTTATTTATTTACTAATGTTAAAATAAAGCTCGAATAATTCTGATGAATTTGAACTCAGATTAGCAAAATATCATATATAGTATAAAATATATTTAAAATTACTTAAAATTTTCAATATTAAATTAGGTCATGAGCTACTCAAGTCAAGTATTATAATACTCAAGCTAAACTTAACTAAAACCGAGTTGAACCCAAGTAGCTTATGAGTAGCTCGACTCATTTACACCTAGCCATAGCCTCTCTAATATGATGAGTCTCAAAACAAGTCGATTGGGATTTGCATCACTCTCAAAAGTAATGTCACTGGAATATCTGGCACTGCATAATGCTTTCAGTGCGACCTCATGGTGATAAAGTTTGGACTCTTATGCCCTGAAATGCACTTGCACCCAAAAATGCCTTTTCCTGCACTGGACTCATCATATGGAAATTATCCAACATATATTTGTTTTACTTTTATATCATGATTTCTCTCGCAGGAGGGTTATGCAACTGAGACCAAAAGGGCTGCTTATCATTGAAAAACTTTATTACATACAGTCCAGACTTCTGCAAATAATCTTCTTCCTTTGTAACCCAATGGAGAGTTGGGAAATGAATGAAAGTATTAGATGTCTTTAATTGATTACTGTAGCACTTTTTGTTAGATAGCCAATGTTATACTAGGAATAGGTAACTAACTAAAGCTTTATTATTCAAAATGACCGAAAACTGGTTAGCTGATGTCAATTGCAGAAAATGAACATCTGGATTTCTGAACCTGTTGGGGCATAATGGAAGCAGTTCCCTGGATTTGAAGAAAGTGCTTCAGAGATTATGGAAAAACAGTTTAGATTTCAGGACTATCTTCAGTTGTCCATTCAATTCTTCTTGTTTTAATTTCGTATTAAAGATTAATTAATCGTATTAGAGAAGATTATTGCGCCTGCTATGCTCCATTCTTGGGTTATAGGCCATCATTATTATATCTCAGATCCAAGAAGCACAAGATTGGTTCAAGAGAGTGCCAACTATGCTTGAGGAACTGCTCCTTTTTGGCATTGGGATTCTAATACAGGACAAGCCTGTGATAATCTGCTGGAAATAAACCACCTATTTGGCTTGCGGCACAGAGGGTAGCAACTCATTATGGAGGACTTTTGTCACCAGTTGGACTCTGAGGATTGCTACTCAGGAAGTTGCTGACTGGGACTGGCCTTGTGCCTTATATGCCAGAAATGCCATCTGAACTTGGCAGTGATAATAATGCTTCCTTGCGTCATTGAAGGTTAATGGCATTTGAATTCTGTCTCTTGTCATATCTATCTCTTTTTTCTTATTTTCAATTCCCCTGGAGGAGAAAAAAATTATCTAAAATTGAATTATACTTCGGCATGATAAAATGGAATAAGTATTTAAGTGCTTAAAAAATAGTCTAATGCTATTTTATGAAATTAGTTTAACTGCAGTACTCGTTAAGATTTTTATCTTGTTGGTGACATTAATTGATTTTTATTGATTTGTACTTCAGCATTGCATAAACTCCTCATTTAGTACCAAGGGCTAGCCTCCCTAAGAATGCTGTCCATTTCCCTCATGGGTGGGATTATGATTGACATAGGGTAAAGAGGGGCAGGATCTATATGGCTCAGTAATTCAGACAAAATAAATAATAATAATAATATTATTTTGGATTATGGAACATCATGTATCTTTTTTAAAATAAAACCATAAAGTATGATATGAATTTGAAGAATTATAGAAGTAGTACAGTTAGAAATTGCAGAAGTACTTAAATCATTAAATCCATTTGCCAGAGAAATGGCCAATCCTATGTGACATACTGACATCTATTCCAATATGTTCTCCTAGTTTTAATTAGCTTTCTTTCTAGGATTTATGTTATGATAGATATCAATGATCTGACTGATTGTTCCCTCAGGCCAATTATCTTATCAAGGATATCACCTATATGGGAGACCTGCTACAAGCAAATACTGCAGATATGATAGTTAAACAATGCTAAAGGCTTCCTTTTCTGTTCTTCTCTCAGTTAGTTGTCCAGGTATGTCTTAGACATTAAATCTTCAGCTGCCTTTTCTGTTTCTTTTATTAGGTAATAACTCAGAAGCATGTATAGACCTTTTCCCCATGCAAATGTTTTGGCACCATTCGAACACGTTAAGTAGTATTGGTAAAAGTGTTTCTAAAATATTCTCAATGATGTCAAGTATTCATTGTTCTTGCATATCAGTTTCTTTCCTGACCAGGAGCTTGCATTCAAAGAATTCATTTTACTTTATACATAGGAAGTTACTGAAAGTGGCATTAAGGATATAGATGAGGTTCCTCATCACAATTAAAAATCTATGAGAAAATTCCTGTCCCAGTTCTACCAGTAAATACGTCTAACACTTGCATGTCCGTTGTTACTCTCTTATGCTCATCTTTGTGATGGTTCAAGCGTTTTTATATGAATTTCAAATTGTTATCAAATTTTTGCAGGTTATTTACTCTCACAAAAAGTCTCCTTCCATATCATAGATACAATATGCACAAGTTAAATAACTCTTTATTTTATGTTTGAAAATTGAATTAGCAGTGTGAATAAACTTACGGAGTTTAATTTTAAAGCTCTGGTCACCAGTTGGCAGTTGTTTGTTTAATATTACTTTGCTCGATGGAATGACTGGATATTGGATGTGTCCACAATATTGGAACTTTAATACTTATGTCAAAATTTGAAGACATTTCATCTTTCCTTGCGAATTTTTTTAATTGTTACATATGATTGTTTTTGAATTGTCTGCACATGGCACAAAATAACGCGAGCCTTTATAAGAGAGTAATAATAGCTGAAAATGATGAATCAATGATGTGAATCAGAAGAAAAAAAACATGGCTTTTATTGTTAGTTTCCAATCTGTACACCATATTAGAATTCTAGAAACCAATCTCATCTTACCCCATTTGGATTTTTGGCGGTGCTTGAAATTATTTGATGCTTTGCAGTTGCATTGAGAAGTTCTCAACCGTCTTAGTCACCGATGGTTCTGGATGTAATTGCCATCACCGCACTAATAATACATGATTAGTGTGGCTCGGGATTACAAACAGACATGGGATAGGTGTCAAGACTCTGCTTTTATTGGAAAGAATTTTCATGGAAGCATTCCACTAGGTCTAAGCAAGCTGCCAAATTTGATGTTCTAATGGAATAATTCTTCACCAAAGATGAGCTTTTTGTAAATCAGAGAACAAAAGGCGGCTGTTCAATTGAATCTTTCTTTCCTCAATCCTAATATCGGTAACCTGAGATATTTAGGGGGCAATCCTCATAAATGTTGTTTCTGATTCTTTTGGAAAGTAAAGGTGAATCAGACGCATGCTGTAAAGTTTATACTGGAGCGGCCTTGGTACTCCTGTAATGAGCAATTTTCGTGAGAAAATTGGTACTTAATATCATTCTGTGGTTATGAATGATTTACGACTGTTTGTTTATTAAAATGACTGGATGATGATATACATGGACTGGGCTTTCGAAGAAATGGATTTTCATTTTATGTTCTCTCTATCTTTGCCTTTTAAATAATAAAACTGAACAAATGGGTTGTCTTTTTCATTCTCATTCTAATTAAGTAATAATTACGTACTTAATAACTCGATTTCAATTTAATGGCATCATCTTTTTGGCTGGCTTTCAGTGGGTTGTTTTAAGAGTTGATAAACAAAAAATTGCTTGCTTTAAATTATCAACAACAACAACAACAAAAAATAGTAGCTCAATAATCAACAAACAAATAACTTCATCATAGCCGTCTATCAATCTTTTTGCTTTTACATCAAATATACTTGAGAAGGGAAAGGAATTAAATTTAACGTTCGTAAACTACTAGTCTAATAGTATCATAACCATTATTAATTAAACATACATGAGATGGATATTTAACCAATGAACTACTAGTCTAATAGCATCATAACCATAAATATCTCGATAATTGGTTTTGTTGTTTTTAC
Source organism: Aleurites moluccanus (assembly GCA_948193065.1). NCBI lineage: Eukaryota > Viridiplantae > Streptophyta > Magnoliopsida > Malpighiales > Euphorbiaceae > Aleurites > Aleurites moluccanus. The sequence continues at coordinate 27,029 of CANXYC010579080.1, read as the reverse complement.
ATCACATGTACTTAAAAAGAGGATGGAATTAACAAAATTTAAATGTTCATACCATAGATATTTAATCAATAAATTATTAAATTCAATCTTTAATTGTAATACAGGCAAAATTTCTTAGTTTCTGATTGGAGAATTAAATTAGGCTCAAAGGTTATATTCAAGACAATGTATTCAGCCTATGTCAAGATGAGCCCATTAGAGGAGTCTAGAAAGAAAGTAAGGTGTCCTCATCTTATTCGAAGTCCAGTTTGGATAAATAGTATGTTCGCCTTCTCTGCCTCGACAATTTGCGAGGTATTCACGCCCAAATAAAGTGGAAGTGTTCGCTCTTTTGTGGGTTCGACTCAAGATTCATAGTGAGTAAAGGCTGTTAAACTGTTTATCACCTCTTTATTCATTAAATATACCTGACATCTTATCTCGCTATAGAACGGCGTTGCAATGTTAACCTAACACACAAGTCATCATTAATCAAACAGAATAATTTATATAAAGTAGTGTGAAACAGGCATATCAAATAACTTATCATACAAATAGTTAATATAGTCCATAATATGCTGATATAGCCACAGCTCTTTGCCAAAAATAAATGGAGACATGACGCGTGGTTAACACTACACCAAGTCATATAAATAGAAACACTACACTAAGTCATATAAATAGAGGTAAATTCTATTAATAGAGGTTTCTAAAACTTTTATTCTAATAATTTTGTATTTTCTAACTAATTAAAACTCACTTATTATAATTTAAAATCTTCAGTTAACTTAAGTATTCGAAGGATTATTGTTAAATCAAGAGTATTTACTTTTTGTTTTTTTAATCCATTAAAACCCAAACTATTCTCACCCACATTGAATCCAATTTAAGAGGCCTTAATCATTGAAGAGTAATTATACTCATCAGTTTCATTATATAATTGGAAACTGAACTTGAATAATTAAATATTGGAATGGTACTTAACCTCGCAAAAAGAGTCAAAAAGAGGAAATTGGTTTGAAATTGCATAAAACTGAAACTAGTGATCAACAAGTTATGTTATTGTGCGTTAAGGAAAGTGGTAAGACATCAATATTATATATGGATTTTTAAGCATTCTCAACTCAACCTACGCTTATATTATTGTGGTTTTTGAGAAATTATATAGACCTTTTCCATTTCCCACACTACTCTAGTGACCTTCAAATGTGCAGGCAATTTAAAAAAAATTAAATAAATAATAAACCGACCATAAGCATTCATTAGAATAAAAAAAAATCTAAATTTTTAAATATATATTTCTAATAAATTTAATTTCAACTGAAACTCAAACTCGAGATCTTATCATCTTAAAATATGACTTATTATTAAAATCATTTAATATCACAAGGAAATAAATATCAAAATTTATACAAATGTATAACTAAATCTCAAATTTGATACAATATAAAACTATATCCTTACAAATGTTATTTATTTTAAATCTTCTTACCTCTTTGAAGTTCATAATAAACTATGTAAATAAAAAATGAAAAATAGTTCTACATTGCTATTTGCAGAAGTTTGAAATGATAATTTGCCCGAAGAATCCAAAATAGATAAAATCATGATGGGGTTGGTATTTACTATTTAGTTGTCCTCTTCCCGTCCCTATATATATATTATAATTCATTGTGATTGAACTTTTATTCAACACATATACTATTTTGTATTAGATTTTTTAATAAAGTTATTAGATAAGAAAAAATACATTAAAAATTCAAACTCTAATAATAGTTAAATAATAATTATCTCATAAAATAAATATAATAATTTATTATTTAAATTATGTAGTGTAATGTGTCAGAACACCATTTAGTATTTCATAATTTGACATAATCTAAATTCTCTTAAAAATTTATAGCTAAAGTTAAATAAATAAATGAAAAGAATAATTTTTAAAAAATTATAATTCTATCTAAATATATTATTTTACCTTAATTTTAAATTTAGTTATATATATTTGATTATAATTATACTAATCATTTTTTATAGTTGATAGTAAAAATTAATAAAAAATATGATATAATTGAATTTAACAATGAGTTGTTGTAAATTATTATATATATAAAGAATTATTAAGAATATAATACGGAATGAAATTCTTATATTAATTAAATATAAATTTATTAAGTGATTAATATAAATTTTTTAATTTTAATGATTAATTTTAAATGTTGATTTTTTCAAATTTACATTAAAAGTCAATAATTATCAACAATTAAACTTAAAATGGTTTTAGTTGGCGCCAAGAGAACGAACATTCCTCCTTTTTGGCCTTTTTAAGGGGCCCACACGTTCCCGCCCTTTTTAAAATTAAAACAAATGAGAAAGCTTCCAAGTCATTTCCTGAATTAGAGGCTGCATCGAATGCAAAGTGCACCGCTTTATATTCTAACAAACACGGTCAATCATCCACCGCCACATAAACATTGATTCAATTTTCTATTTTTCTTCACCTAATCCATCATGAGCTCACCCACACTAGATAATTTTAATTAACTATTAATTATTACAATTAATAATCAACAACTTCATTCTTTAATCTTTAATCTTTAATCTTTAATTAATTAATTAATTACTATTACTAATTAGTCAACAAAAGCGCGTCTTAGAAAGCAATTCAAAGCACTGAATAAAAAAGAATAATCATTTCGCTTGACTGTTTCCTTCCTTTGAAAGCTTTGCTTACCATGTGCATTTTTATATATATTTGTCTCTCATATATACAAATATATTCTGTTTGGTTGGCGAGAAAATCGAGGGAATATTTGAAAATTTGTTATACTATTTTCTTAGTTGATTATTCGGATGAGGAAAATGGAATTTCTTAATAGCTATTCGCCTCGTTCTGGGAAATTAAGAGAACTTAAGAATTCTTTTCGGAATCTTATGTCTAAAAGGTTTGATTCCTTCCTATAAAGCTTCTATGATCCTGTTTTTTATGAGTTTAATTGAATCTCTTTGGATTCCATTTTTTTAAAAAATTTTATAATTTATAATTATGCAGTCACGAAACAGGAAATTCTGAGAATTTGTTGAAGGAATTTTATATTCCGGACTATATTCTTGTACCTGGATCAGAATTCAATAATTCATCTTTTCATATACCTTCATGTCCTGTGATTGTGTTCATCAATTCAAAAAGTGGAGGTCAATTAGGAGGGGAGCTTTTAGTCACATATCGGAATCTTCTCAATGAAAATCAAGTGAATTTGAATTTCTATTACATTTAATTATCTGAGGAATTGGATTATTGGGATTTAATTTGATAATTAATTGGGATTTTATGTTATAGGTTATTGATTTGATAGAAAAGGCTCCTGATAAAATTCTTCATCAAATTTATGCCACTTTGCAAACACTGAAAAACAATGGAGATGAATTGGCTACTGAAATTGAGAAGCGTCTAAGAATCATTGTGAGTTAACCTCTCATTTGGCAACAGATATGAGATAATGTGTAATATTTGTTTTGTGTAAACTCTTGGACCTGGGTTTCTGTCTCTGATATATACTCACATTATTAGGTTGCAGGTGGTGATGGTACAGCTGGTTGGCTTCTTGGTGTAGTTTGTGATCTCAAACTACCTCAACCTCCGCCGATTGCCACAGTACCATTGGGGACTGGAAATAACCTCCCATTTTCATTTGGTTGGGTATGATTAGTTGATCTTGTGTACTTAGTTAACATATCAATATTATTTGGATTTCCGTTTTCTATGTTCTTTTACTTCTATTTTACGCCCTGGCTGTATCTTCCTGTAATTTCTTCATACGCTAATGGCTTCTAGTTCCATTGAACATATAGTATATAATTTTTAAAGAAATTATATAATAGTGTATCTTATTGAAGTTGCTAAATTCATTAAATAAATCAACTATGGACAGATAATAGTGTCTGGATCTAGAGGTTCCATCATTAAAATTTTATATATTGTATCTTATTGATTCACAGGGAAAGAAAAACCCAGGCACAGACCGTTTATCTGTGGAGTCATTCTTGGAACAAGTAATGACTGCCAAGGAAATGAAAATTGACAGGTAACATAATAATTATGTTTTTGGTTCTCTTTTGACGTGCATAAACACATGCACGACAGTTTAGACACTGAACTGCAGATGTTTCTGCAATCAGTATTTGGTTAATGACGATAAATGTCAAGAACAAGTGAATTGGGCCAGTGAGATGCTAAATGACTCATAACTAATAAACTGAACTTTTCCTTGATGATTTCATGAGAAGTGGCAAAACTATTCATATACATTAAGTTCATTATAGAAAAACCTTATTAAACTAGTTTGATTGCCTTCAAAAATCCCACTCTAACTGTATTTTTCTAGAGTTATTTGATTCATCATTATTACATAGCCCATGTTTTTTTTACCTGTCTTAACTATTGCTTTTTTGGCTTCTCTTATTGTCATGCTGGAATGCTTTATTATATGATCTGGCAGAGTGAATTCTGAATAGAAGAACTCCAGCCTAATTCACAATGGAAATTAGTGGACATTTTAGTGTTGGCCTGAACTTTTAGAAACTTCACCTTGGTTTGATTCATTTAATACAATTTTAAATTATTTTCCTTAGCTATATGATTTTGCAAATTTCATTATATTAGTTAAAGATTTGAAAGTCAATGCTACACTTACAAATTTCAATATATATTTTTGGCCTTGATAGTCATCATTTATCTGGATTATATAATCTGGTTGATGTCCAGGCAAGTTTATAGGTTTCGAGGGGTTTAAGAACAAATGCAGACATAAATTTTGATTTATGATATTGAATTTATTGCCCTTCTTCATTTGTGGAATAAGGATAGCCTTTTCTTTTATCAGCTGGCATATTATCATGAGAATGAAGTGCCCAAAAGAAGGTTCTTGCGACCCTGTTGCGCCTCTTGAGCTACCCCATTCTTTACATGCATTCCACCGTGTCTCTGAATCAGATTCATTAAATATGGTGAGTTTTTAGTTACATTTTCGGTTTTCTTTTATGCACATACTTGTTCTTTCCAAGTTATACATCTATTTTAGCTTCCAAAAGCGTAGGAAAATAATTCTTGATGTTCACAGCCCTGAAGGTCTTGGGCCCAAGTGAAAATGGATATATTAGTATCTAGTGATCTATGTGCCAGTTAACAGCTGAAACTCATGATTAGTGGAATGAACAAAATTGGGTATTAAATGTCAATCTCAGAACACCATCATCCTTTTCTTTTATTACTTGTTGAGATGTTTGTTTTTGCTTCTCACGAGGCATTGTATTATTAGTTGATTTACCCAGCAATTTTTTAATTTGTTTTGCTTCACATGAGATCTGCTTTGCTTATTTGCAAATTTTCTTTTGGCTGTTGTCAGGAAGGTTACCACACTTTTCGTGGAGGTTTTTGGAACTACTTCAGTATGGGTAAGAAATTTATGCAAGTACCTCAGTTTTCTATATGCTTGTGAAAGAGGACAAATGTATATTAACCCTAGACAATAGGTGTGAGGTTTGAGAAAGGGAAAATTGAAACTATAGTAATAAATGTATGACTTGTGGTGCTGAAAAAGAGAACAAAGATATCAATTAAATTTCACATTACATTCTACAGTGACAGGATTACATGGACAATATTTCTTCCCTATAGCAACTAGTATTGCATTATTCTTCTTGCAGACATAAATGAGTGACACATTTTATCTTGTACAGGAATGGATGCTCAAGTATCATATGCCTTTCACTCTGAGAGGAAGTTACACCCAGAAAAATTTAAGAACCAATTAGTGAATCAGGTATCAATCAAATATTTCATATTGTGCATTTTTTTATAGGCATGATTAGATGACATTACCTTACCCTTTTTTATCTTTGTTTAACATTTTAACTCCTTTTTGTTGATCATGGTGAAAATTGGATTATGCAAAGTTAATGAAGGCACAATGTTCATGATTTGTCAACTGATTCATCACTTTATAGATAATCCTCTTACTACTATTATTTAAGCCCTCAACATGTGTAAATAACGGCAGTAATGCTCTTAAACTATTCGCAGTAAGCTAACATGACGTCATTATTAATTGTCTTTATTTTAGAGTAATAATCAAGTGTTTGTGGTAAATATGACAGATACCAAATCAGCAATCATTATAAAGAATATAGCCTAGTGGTAATTTGTGTTATTTGCAGCAATTTTGTTAAGATGGAGAATTTGTAGAGGGGAAATGGATTTACTGAACTTGTTGAAGTCATTAAATGAACCTTTTCATAAGTCATACATGCTAATGTTGCTTTTTGTCCAGATGAAAATTGGTTATATATTACCACATTTGTATAGACTACCAGTATCTATAAAATCTCAGTCTGAGTAATTTTAGGGTGGGACGAAATGAATTTCCAATTGTTAAATCATTTTATTTCATCTTAGTTAAACAACCAAAATCCTATAGAAGTTGAGTTAGGAAAGGAGACAGGGATAAAACAACAGCTGCAACAGTGAACTAGTTAAACTTGATATGTTCTGTCAGTGTATCTTCAGAAAGTGGCAATGAATACAATTTGGTTTCATTGCAATAGCATATGGAAGACATCTAATTGAAGCACTTAAGAGGGTCTGACTTTCATGACTTAATCAATACATTATACATGCAAATGTAAAATTACGTTCGTCCCTCATATTTACTTTACATCCATTATCAATTTTGATTTTATATTACTGTACTAACCTTATTTTTTTACACTGCATACGTATCTGATAGTTTTCCTTCATTAAAATCCTTGCTAAAATCATGTTACTTATTGATGTTCTTTTATTGTCTGGTTGCATTAGAGTACTTATTTAAAGCTTGGATGTACTCAAGGATGGTTTTGTGCCTCTCTTTTTCATCCTTCTTCACGGTGAGTCTCTTGTTACATGGTTGAAAGTTTAGAGATGGCTTATCTTTTCTCTCTGTTATATAGTTAAGTGTGTCAGTTTCTAGAAAGTATTTCTTGTTTTTTTGTTGATAGTGCTATATTGTTAATTATGTTAATGCAACTGTAATTATTTTCCACGAAACTATGCTATTATGGATAGTTGAGTCTCTCTAAAAAATTGTTTGCTTCAATATTTTTTTATAAGGTCGTGAATTTGACTTTCATTTTTTGAAAATTCAATAACAATTCTCTCCTCCATATTTGTACAACTCAATCATGGTGAACTAATCAGTTGTACAGTCCCATTTTTTTAGTTCCTCCATGGTTAGCATGAGTTATTCATCCATTGGAGGCATTTTAACAAGTTCAAGCTATAAGCTAATCAGTACTATGTATAGTCCCATTTTCGGTGCAAGTTTTTCAGACTTGGAACTTAAGGTTCAATAGCAATATTAGACGGATTTATAATTTGGTGGTTTAGTATATACGTTATCAAACTTAACTAAGCCAAATCCCAGAGAAAAGGATCAGCCATATGAATCCTACCATTCCACTTCACTCGTATTGTAAGTTTTTACATGTCATCTTTGAAAGAAATGGGTGCTTCATTTTAAATTTTTGTTCTGGTTGTCTAAATAACTTGAGACTAATGATTTCAAGTGTTCTTCATACTTACCCTTCAGCTGACCATATTCATAATAATGACTTGATACTAATGCAGGAACATAGCACAACTTACAAGGGTTAGAATCATGAAAACCAAAGGTCAATGGGATGACCTTTCCATACCTAGCAGGTGACAAACGATTCTTTATGCAGTGCACTGCCTTCTCACTTCTCACCCTTCTCCCTCTTAAGTTAGGAGGATTGTTTTTAAATTGAATGCTTTAATAGAAATTACTAAGTATTCATGCAACTTAATATGGATTTTGTACAGTAGATTGGGGAATGCTTCGCTGTTGATGTTCATTTGGAGAATCAAATGGGGCTTAAGGTTTTATAAAGGAGATATTACAAATTCTACATTATAACAAATAATTATCAACTATTGCCTTTTAAGTGACCGGCTAGGCATAAAAATGGTTTGGGAATGTTATCTTTTTAGTTTGAAATAACACTCAGGTCCTAAATACAAACTGGAATTTGATTTCTGTTGCTAACTGCATTTTTCTATGACTGGCTGCTATAGCTCCTTGTAGTAAGTGCTTCCAGTTTCAATGTTATGCAGATCATCTGGACAATTGTCTACTTCAAATGTTAATCCCATAGCAATAGCATAGATGCCTAAGTTATTCCCTTTTTCCAATGCCGTGGGTAATTATCATCACTGTCCCTTGGCCACTATATTGATCAGGGACTACTAAAATTTGAAAGAAGAAAAAGGAGGGATGGGGGGAGAGCCAGTATATGATTAGCGAACAGAGCATGAAAATCGAAAAACAAATGGTTGTGCAACATTTGGTCTTATTTTTGTTGGTTTTTTTCCTCTCCTGTTCCCTCTTTCATTATGTTGCCTTGTTTCATCCATTAACATAACATGAATGAACCAATCCAAGTCCAATCACTCTTTGCTGCCTCATTCCATTTACACATGTTTTCTTTAATATACAGCATCAGGTCTATTGTTTGTCTAAACTTGCCCAGTTTTTCTGGTGGACTCAATCCTTGGGGAAAACCCAGCGGGAAGAAATCGCACGATGTTAGTTCTCTTTCTCTCACTGTAAAGCTGTTATGTCCTTATCACAGCATTTATTATTAACACATTTCTCAATAACTCTGGATAAATCCTCTTTTTACAGAAGGATTTGACACCTCCATATGTAGATGATGGCCTTATTGAGGTTGTTGGTTTTAGGAACGCTTGGCATGGGCTTGTTCTGCTTGCTCCAAATGGTCATGGAACTCGTCTTGCACAGGTACGAAACAATTCAATTTTCTTGGCAAAATGATAATGAAACTCCTGCTGCTTGATCCTTTTTCTCTTTCTTCATCCTTTTGATTTGGAGATTTTGAGGGTTAATTATGTCAAGAGTGAACTGAGTTGGAATCTCTTTGCTAAAACACATTACAAATCTTTATTGATTCAATTGAACAGATCAGAATTCAAATAATACTGAAACATATATGTCCCGAGGAGAAATACTTTTGTATCATAAGCGACTCGATCCCATTTAAAAATGCACACACTGTCACACTGTATCTAGCACTCCTTTCGTGGGAAGTTTATATGTTATCTCACTCTATTTATCTATAGGCAAATAGAATTCGCTTCGAGTTCCGTAAAGGTGCAGCTGACCACACATTCATGAGAATTGATGGGGAGCCTTGGAAGCAACCGCTTCCGGTTGATGATGACACAGTAGTTGTGGAAATTTCTAATCACGGACAAGTAACCATGCTTGCGACCCCATCATGTCAATCGAGAAGTATAAACGACCCAGCTTCACCTCTTACTGATCACGAGGAGGGAGACAATTCATCTGATGAAGATGATGAATCTGCTGAAGAAAAGGAAGAGCGAAGGAAGTTTGGAGCTGCCGATACTTTCAAATTTCCAGATGATTTTGATATCTCTCAACTTAGCTGAGCCCCCAGACACATCCTGTATTGCTTTCTGCAGATTAGCCTTAGTTTTTTTGTTGTATTTTGGTGTATTGTTTTGGCTACTGTTGAATTATAGGTCTATAATGTTCAGAAGAGGTGATAACTGATACTGATTCACAATGTACAGCCCTATCTATCTACATTAGAAAGATAAATATCAAATTTCAGAATTATGGGATGGAACTCTACATTATCAGCTTCATTATTAGTTTATATTATCTCCAGAAAACAATTACTAAAACATGAGATTATAAAAAGAAATGTTGTGCCAGCTCTCATGAATTGAGGTGAAGGCCAATAATTTGAATGCAAGTGGCAAGAGTTTTTTTATAAAATCCTGATATATTGCATATTTGATAAGAATTCTTGTTGAATAACAAGGAATTGAATGCCTGTATAATCCGTGTGGAAGCCATTCCAAAGTCAACAGTTTCCTTTCTTATCTCCCCTATTATTCATTTTTTCCACTAGCCAGTAAAAAAAATTAAGTAGAAAAGAAAATGAAGAAATGTTGACTACACAGCGATTCTTGATTTTGCAAATAATATTTAAAACTCACTCCAAATTTTCAATTTAGAATCTATGAAATTAAATGGTTTGTAATATGATTATGACATGAATGAACCAATAACCACAGAATTCTTTGTTGTATTTTGTAGTACTATACATGACGATTAAGGCCAAGAAAACCATTAGCTTATTAATATGTCAGCTAAAATTGCACTTAATTTAGAATAACAACAAACAAGTTGCAAATCATACCCCACCACCCACTCACTTTTATCATCAACTCTTTTTATGGATTAAAAATAATTCACTACACACTGTCATTATTTCTGTCCCAGTCCCCATTCAATGATTCTTGGAGCTTGTTTTACTAATACCACTACAGAAATCTATTGGCAATTCCTTAAACTATTAGCTCAAATCCACTCCCATATCTATCTTTATTATTAATTTATCTTGCCCCCACACACCTTTTTATTGATTTATTTTTTTTTCCTATATAAACAAGAACTCATCCCCCAATTTTCCACACCAAAACCTCAATTCAAGAAATCTCTTTCTAGCAAGCAATTAAACATTTCACATCAAAGAAGCCAAGAAATGAGTTCAACAAGCAGAGCTTGGATGGTGGCAACAAGTATATCTGTTGTGGAGGCAATGAAAGATCAAGGGTTGTGTAGATGGAACTATGCTTTAAGGTCTCTTCAACAACATGCCAAAAACAATATTAAATCATATTCTCAGCCAACAAAAATGGTCTCTTCACTTTCTTCTTCTGCTGTGTCTGAGAAGCTGAGAGAAGAGAAATTGAAGAAATCTGAAGAATCACTAAGAACAGTTATGTATTTGAGTTGTTGGGGTCCTAATTGAATTTGTACCCTCCAATTTTGTACTGAATATGTATATGTATATATATGAATGGATTATTGGTTTTTCAACCTATATATTTATTAAATATTGATTCAAAGATTCCAAACCTATGCCTATGGGATAGAGATAAAAAAGAAAAAAAAAAATTGAAAATTTCTCATAATACTTCTGATTATATATGAATTGAAAATTAATAGGAAGTTTTTATTCCATAGCTAATTGAATGGATTTTTGTTTGTTTCTCATCCCATTAATTCATATGTTAAATGATTTTCTTTTCAATTGATAAACTGGGTACAGAAAATAGAGTAAAGATACAAACAAACCTCTCAATTATTTCAAATTTCTCATTAAGATTTTTTTTTTTTGTGCAATTAGAGTTTTTTTTTTTTTTTTTTTAATTTGGCTTATCCCTTGGCAGTGGTTGATCTTTTTTCTTTAGACGCTTTCTTCCTTCGCCTTCCCATCTCTTCTACAAATCAAATACCAACGCAAACAGTAAATCGAAAAGTCTCTCCCTATTCACTGTGGGAAATCTCGGTTTTGTTTTGTTATTTTTGGGTTTGATTTTTGTATTGTTAATCGGTGAAGATGCATTCGAGTCATTGGCTTCTCAAAGAGCCGATAAGAATGGCTTCAATCATCAAAAGCAGCTGTGAGTATTATTATTATTATTATTATTATTATTTTTCAATCAATTTTAATTTTGGTTTCGTTTTCTAAGATTTGTTATTTCGTTTTTGAATAAGAAATTTCAGTATTGATTTCGGTTAATTTTGCATCATTTTTAAGACGAAGATTGGGAACTCTAGGCCTGAAGTCTCAATCAGTTGAAGTTATTTCTGATTGCCTTAAAGGCTGGAATTTCCGGTGATCTTCAATATTTTTGGTTTTGTTTTGATTTTAATTATGAAATAAATTAGGTAATTGATGGATTTGTTTTCGTATGTGTTTTACTGGGCAGTTGCTCGGTTCGATTTTTCATGGGGTGATCGCCAGAAAAAACTTGAGAACTTGAAGACTGCTGTTAGAAGCACTAAAAAGCTTTATGAAGGCAATTCAAAAAGTTCCCATTCTTCTTGATTTATAATGCATTCGAATAGGGTGTTGATAATTGTGCTTTCCATTGACGGGTTTCTTGAATTTTTTTTTTGCCAATGAATTTGTTTGATTCTTTGAGTTGAAAATCCCCTGTTTGCTCACTTACAAGTATATTCAGCGCTTGTAATTTGTTATCTTGAAATATTTTTGATAGATTCTCAAATTTTTGTAGGGTTCTCTTGAATTATTTTTAACGCGTTGTTGTGCATCAGCATATTTACTATTTCACTGAGATGTTCTGAAATTATAGAATTATTTTAATTATTTTTTGTTTTCAATAATCCTTTTTTAATGGAAACTTTGGTTTTCATATTAAATATAGAAAATAATTTTAAAGTTTAAAATTACCAGAGATCAATTCAAATTTTTTATTTTATTTAATGTATTATTAATTAATTATAAAAATATTTTGATAAAAATATGATGTGATGTATAAAAAAATATATAATATTAAAGATAATATACCAAATAAAATAAATGAGGATATGAAAACGTACTTAATTTAGTTGTGGTTTTGTATACTATGTTACTCATGTTGACATCACAGGAGTTGGTTGCTATTCCTCCAAAGACTTGTGGAGATTGAAAAATGAGGGGATTGTATTGGCAGGAGAAGAGGCAAATGAAACTCATGACCTCCATAAATCAAATGTGGTTTAGAGGCCAAAAGTAATTTACAATGAAATCTAATTGGACGTTTCTCCATTTTTTACACTTAGCCTGAAATTTTTGAATTATATTCTTAGTACAGCAATATTATATTGGTAGAGGACATTCCTGGCAACTTTCTTAATTGGTCAGAGAGATTAACAGCGCTAATTGGGGTTGCAAAGGCTGTGCACTTTCTGCATTAAGCTTTGGGTTTATTTGGGTTTCAATTTTTTTTATTTATTTTTAATAATTAATTTATTACTACATCCTTAAAGTTATATATTGGATGTTATAAATGAATGTTATAAAATTATTTTATTATTTATAGTTAATATATATAATATTTTTCAAATTATATAAATTAGAGTAAATGAATTTCAAAGACACACGTGCAAAGCACGTACTACCAAAATTAGTATTCTAAAATATAATTATTAAATCAGAATATTTATCAGTAACCATGGTTTTCAAAACGGTGAGCTTCAATAGGCCAGAATTTGTTTTGCTTTTTTTATTTTAATGGTCAGTTTTACTTGACCCAATTAATCTGCCCTATTTCTACATCTCAATGATTCCCAAATATGTATACATATACACAAAAAAATTGGAGTCATTTCCTAAAAATTGAGTGATAATCTCAATGTTCATTAATTTAACCTTATACAAGAACACCACAAGCCCTACGCCTATATAAAGATAGAAGGACCCCTAAATTAACACCAATATCAATACTAAAAATTAGCTGCCACAAATTCTTGTTCTTCTTCATATCAAAGAAAAAAGATATGAGTGTAACAAGTGGAGCTTTGATTGTTGTGGCAGCTAGTATTGGGACAGTAGAAGTAATGAGAGACCAAGGAATTTGCAGATGGAATTATATTATAAGGTCACTAGAAAAACACGCTAAGAACAAAATTATCTCTTCTTCTTTTTCTTCTCATTCTTCTTTGGTATCAACCATCAATAATGAGACGGGAGATGTCCAGATCAAGAAATTAGAGAAATCCTTTGAGAAAACTCTGCATTTGGGTTGTTTGGGTCCCAATACAACTAGGTTTTAATGTATTAATTTTAGGGGTTCTCTTTATTAGTTAGCATAATAATCATCTCATGAAAAAAGAAAATTGAAAATAATATAGATGCCAATCCAAATTGAGCCCCCAACAATAGCCTAATAGGGTACTTTTTTTTAGATTAGACTTCAGCTCTGGTTGAATTTGAAATTTGGTCTTGAAGACTATTCAAACAACACTAAATCAGATGTTCATTAGTGATCCCAACCAAAAATCTATGGTAATTGGTAATCGTAATTGTAATTATGTAATATTTGTAAAATCTTTGATCTCTTATAAAAGTAAAAAAGAAAAAAATTGAGTATATTTGTGAAATTATTAAATATTTTTGAGCACAAAATGTATTATTTTCATATATACTAAATTTATTTGATAATATTAATTAATTATGAGAAATTATTATTTAATTTTTAGAATTTAACGAAATTCTAATATCTAATTTAATTTTGAGAAATTAACTGGTTAGTTTTAATATCTAATTACAACACTAATATTAATCCTTTTATTCAATATTTTTAAAACCAAATCGATTAAAGAACCGTTAAAGGCATTAAATAAAAAAAAACGGGTATATATATATATAATTTGATATTTATTATATGTATGATGAAAATAAATATAATTTGACATTTATTATTTTTGATTAAAAATAAAATAAATTAAAAAAAGTAAAAAAAAAATTTAACCCGCTCGAACTGAAAAAATATGTCTGATTCGATCAATTAACCGGCCAGTTCACCAATTTTTTAATTAATGTTTAGAAAATAATTTTTTAAAACTAACCAAACTCATTCTTAATTCAATTTTTAATTTTTTCAGTTTCACTGATTGGTGCTGTGCAGTTTTAACAGTGCAGTTTTAACAACAATGCTTATATCTACTTTTATGTTAAAAAATTAAAAATTAATTAAAAAGAAAAAAAAATATTTTTTATTATATTATAATGTATTATAATATAATTTGATACCTAAATTACCCCTTAATATATTATAATATTATATGGTCCATGTGTGTTCAATCTTTGGGTTCACCATGCCAATACATCATTGTTCAATGCCCAGACTTAACAATGAGTTCACCGTCTTTGTGTTCTTGAATAACAAAACCCAATATAATTAAAACTCCAAAGAAACTATCTCTCCCATGGACATCCACCAACCATAGCCATGACTATACTATTATAAGTGGCTGATGAAGGAATCGTAAACACAGAAAAGAAACTCTTGCAAAGAGAATATATACTCTTGCGTACAAGTCTAATGAATTTTTTATTAAAAGAAACTTTCAGAGAAAAACTATTTAAACTAAAAATCAAAAGGGAAAAATAATAAATTTCATAAAAAAAAAAAAAAAGAAATTTTCCAGCTCTTGCCGGTCGTCGTTCAACACCATTAGATTGCACTGTGGTGCTGCTCGCAGATGCGAGCTTGAGCCTCCTCTCCACCAGCCACCATGCGCCGTCTTCATGTGACCGGTCCGTTGCTGCCATTGATTCCATCATCACTAAACCAGAAAGTAACAGAGATTGAAGCAAAAGAATTTAACGATATGTGTTTAATGGAAACTTGATGAGATATATGTTCAATGGTATTGTGGCAAGCAGTTTTGTTGATTTTATAAGGCTAAAATTAATGGAAAATTGATGAGATATATGTTTATGTTGGCGGACTTGGGTTCTTTTTATTGTGAGTTTAGTTTTTAGGTTAGATTAAAGGGGTGTAGGAGAAATGAGTGGTAGAAAGGATAATATTTAAAGAAAAATGAGAAATATTTAGGATTTTTTATACCTTTTTTTATGGTAAAATGAATGAAATAATTAATATTGTTGATGGAATCAAATATTATATATTAATTAATTAATTTTTTAAAATAAAAAAATATAAATATTAATTTTATTAAATTTTATAGACTAAATAATAATTTATCCATTAATTTTTTATTCCTTAACATGCATTATAAAAAATTTCAGTAGTTAAACTTTTAATTAAACAATAGAATTTGACATGAAATTTGCTTCCAATCCTAGCGGCATGAACAAAATTCATAGTACCTTTTTTTTTTATGTATATATATATATATATATTACATTTTTCTATTTGGTAAGAAAGGTGATTTTTTTTTTTTTTTTGAAATTGTAGAAAATGAATTATTGATACCATATAAGTATTTGATAATTGATAATATTATATTTTTAATTTCTTTTTAGCATTAAAGAAGGGAATTTAACATTAGTAAGATTCAAATCCGAACATGTAATCCTAAAATAATCTCAATTTACCAATAGAGTAAAACATCAATATATTTTTAAACCATTATTTTATATAATTTAACTCTTTCAAAAGAAATTTGTATAATAATTTAAGTTCCTTTTGTTTTAATTATTAGCTATTCTCAATAGCGGTTAGTTGGTGACTAATGACTAATAGTTGATGATTGTTCCTAATAGCATATTATTATAAATATTTAATAAAATTATTATTAGTTGTTAATTATTAATTTATTTAATAATAATTAAAGATAAATATTTATATTTATTTTTTATTTAAATATTACTTTTTAAAAAGTTAATTTAATTTTTTTATTTAAATAAGTAAAATTTTTTGTAAATAGTACTACCTAATAACTACATAACAATTAACAATTATTTATAACTAAATATATATAATACAATTATTAAAAATTAAAAAATTAACAACCTTATAAAAAAAAACTTGTAAAACAACCACTTAATAAACTTTTAGATTGTCCTTTTGATTTTGCATTTTGGAAAATGTAGTGACGGCTCCACTCAATATGCTAATCAAAGGAAACTTCAAATTTATGTAAAAAACAAAAAGGAAATTTCACGTATAAATTAACTATATATAAAAAAAAAAAAAAAAAAAATTTACATGATTTTTTTTAATAAATTTACATGAAATTAACTATCCAAATGTCGAAAATAATAAAAGGAAACTTCTCATATGAACATTAACAAGCTACCTAAATAAGTGTACCTTTGCTAGTGTATTTATTATTGGAAACGAAACTTCTTATATGAAAATATAAACTTCTATTTAGTAGTTAACTTTCTTGTTTAAATACAACTTGTTTTCAATGAGTTGCATTCAACTGAAATTACTTATCGAAAAAGTTATTTATTGAATATTTTGCTCAATAGATAATACTATGCATATAAACTTCCACGTTAATTTTTTATCTCTAATTTTTTAAAATCTATAAAAATTCATACACTAACTTTGTAATTATATATAAAAAAACTAACTTAATAATTTATATAAAAAGAACAAAGGAAACTTCTCCTATAAAAATTTAAACTACCCAAATGTCAATAAAAAAGAAGAAGAAGGAAACTTCAAATATCGAAAGGTAACCACATAAATAGTGTAAGTGTGTTGATTTATTTAGATTTGTTTGTGGGCAAAAATATTTTTTTGAGCCAAACTTAAAATAATAAACTTTTGTTTTAAGTTAAATTAGAGATTTTTATTTTAATCTTGAAACTTGATGAATTGAATAATATGATATGTTAATTTAATTTTTCATATATATGTTCTAAAATTTATAAATAAATAACATTGAAAGTGGGAATTCAACCCATTACTTTTAAAATTCAATGCCTAATTCAAGCATCAAAAATCACAAGACTGATTTCGCTATCTTAGCATGTTGAAAATATTTCAATTAGTTAAATTTTATATTTAGATTGAAAAATTATATATTTAGGTTGGTGAAAAAATAGAGTTGTAAATTGGATAAAAAATATATATTGTATATTGATTTTTCTAATGACTCAATAAGAACTCTTATTTCATATAAAATAGATGTTTAAGTAAAATTTTTTAATGCAGATATTAGCTTTTTTACTCCCAGTAGTAATATTATAATGTTTGATTATTAACAGTTGTTAGCTGTTAGGTAATCAAATTATTATTTACAAAATTTTAATTTAAATTTTTTTAAAAACACTTTGTTTAATTAAAAAAATAAATTATTCTTTAAAAATAATAATTAAATAAAAAAATAAATATTAATATTTATTTTTAATGGTCATTGAATATAATAACAACTAATAGCTAATAATAATTTTACCAAATATCTGTAACAATCAGTTATTAGGTAACAACTATCAGTCATCAACTACCAGTTACCAACTATCATCTAACAGCAATCAGCAACAGCTAACAGCTGCTGCGAATAATTAAATCTAACGAGATCAAAATATAATTATAAAAATATTTTTATTATATAAATATAAATAAATTAATATAAAAATAAGTTTGATTATAAAAGAAAAAGATTTTTTATGAAATTGTATTTCTTTATAATTACTATTAAGTAATAAATCAAAATTTTCACTTTTTTTATTTATTTTATTTTTAATTTTAATAATTTTTTTTTTTTTTTTTTGTCAAGTTGAGTTTAAGCTCAAAAAAAAATATTTTACCAAATTAAGACCAAACTCAACTGGTAAATATCAATAATAAAGACTTATATAGAAAAGAAATTCAATTTTGATAAATAAATAATATATCAACATATACTCTTAGATACTTGAACAAAACTTATAGAAAATTTTAAAAAATTAATTTAACTGAAAAATACTTTTATTTCTAATATTATCAAATTAAACTTTAAATTTTTAAATTAAATCATATATATATATATATATATATATATATATATATATATATATATATATTGATTATTCCACTATTAAATGTTTGAAAATTAACTAAAAATCAGAATAACCAATTACAAAGTGACTAAAACCATTGGCTCCTCAGTTGTATTTATTTATTTGTATAAAAAACAATAGCTATAATTGTTTATTAATTTATTCCCATTTTCTCTCCGCGTTCTATGAAGCTGCGCGAAGCCACTAACGCACCCAGTTTTTCCCAATCCAGCCTACAAAAAAAGCAAAACAAGTAAAGCATAAAGCGTATCCCTATTTTTTTTATTATGAAAAAACCATGGATTCTTTAACTTTTCCACGGTTAAACTGCCTCTGGTTTTTCACTGTCTTCCTCTCTATATATATCACCCACCACTCCATGTCTCTTCCCCAAATCAAATCCATCAAAGAGAACAAGCAAAACCCACAAAAAATCTCTTTCTTTTTCTTTACAAAAATTGATCAAGAAAATATGAATGCAACAACAAAAGCTTGGATTGTAGCAACTAGTATCGGGGCAGTAGAAGCACTAAAAGATCAAGGAATTTGCAGATGGAATTACACTATTAGATCAATTCAACAACATGCCAAGAACAATATTAGATCTTTTGCTCAAGCCAAGATTATTTCTTCTTCTTCTTCTTCTTCTGGGTCTGGGTCTTTATCAATGGCCGATGAAATTAGAAATGTTAATTTGAAGAAGAAAAGGCAGGAGGCTTCTATGGAGAAAGTTATGGGTTTGAGCTGTTTGGGTCCAAGTACTATTAGATTTTAGAGGTTATTCAAATATCAAATTTTTATGGTTCTTGTTTTGTTAATAGATCTTTGTTTTTCTAGCTAAATCAAGCAATGCTGAGAGAAACTTATTTGCCAATTTTGATTTATTAATGAAATGAAAGAAATTAAATATGAATCTTTGAATTTTTTAATTAATTGTATTGCTGCAAAATTAAATTTGCTTCTTGATTTCTGTTTTTCAAGTTCTTTTCTATGGACCAAGCATTTTTCCCAAATAAAAGAGTGTTTCAGTAGTAAAATAAAGGTGGGCATGGACAGGCCCAGGCCGTCTTCACAAAAAAAAAAGTTGCTGGGAGTATTGATTGGGCTGGGCATTGTCTGGTTTGAAGCACAAATGTCTACAGCTAAGCTCGGCTCTAGTGAGTAATTTTAAGCTCCACGTGGTCCACATTATTTTATCTCTTTATTATTATGTAAACTTTAATAGAAAAAAAAAATTACGTATAGATTTTTTTTTTTTTAGGATGAAATATGATCCCATTCAATTGAAAATGAAAATAGGAGGGATAGAGATACAAGATAAATTCAAAACCTTAGACTTAAGATAAGTCTTCATAAGAAGAGGAAGAAATTTTAGATATGGAAAAATTTATTTTTGCAAGTTTTGAGAATTCTTACAACAGTGAAATTGTATATATGATATGGGCTATTTAAACTATTGTATTCATCAACAAAGTCAAATCTATCTATACTACTGATAATAATTATGAATTTGAGGAGTTAAATCCATTAGCATTCGTTTGGAATCTAAAATTAGAGGTAAAATTAAAATTAATAAAATTAAAATTTTTAATTTTAATATTTAGTAATCACCTAAAATTATAATTAAAATTTTACCTATAATTTTATAAAATTATAATATAATTAAAAAAATAATTTCACAATTTTATTTTTAACTCATAAAAATTATAATTTCACAATCATGACTGTCACCATCACCTCTAATTCAGCATCACCGTTAGCAATGATAATCGACCATCATCACTATCAACGATGATGGACCGTCACTGCCAGCAGTTTATCAATGCCATCACCATCGCCACCGTTATTGTCGGCAACGAACTCTTGTTAAACTGTTATCGTCGGCAATAATGACTTGCCAAATAGTCATCGCCATCGGAGGTTTACCGCTGTTCTCAACGCCACCACTACTTTCATCGTCACTAATTTTTATTCAATTTTAATTTTGTGTGTGAAACAAAGGTTATAATTATAATTTTAATACATTTCTAATTTTAAAAAATTAAAAAAATTAAAATTAAAATTCTCAATTCTAATTTTAATTTCTTATCTCAAAAGAATCATTGATCTTTTAAAGGAAATAAACTCCAGTGCTCAAAATCGTTACTATGCTCCCATTCTTCCCAAAGGAATGAGGGATAGATATATGGGTATGAAACTTATTATTTGCCATGAAGGGAAGAACCACTACTCTAATCTAAGGGTAGAGAGCTAAATAAGAAAACTAGAAGAAAATAAAAGGATAGATTGACCGCACCAAAAGACCAATCTTTGTAAAAGAAATTAGAGAGGAGGAGAGACACAGCTTTACGTATACTTGATTAGAAAAATAATATTGTTAATACTATATATGTTAATAATTACAAAATAAAAAAATATATATATTATATATATTTTGAATAGAGTTTGGGCTTGATACTTAATCATAATCCTTGGTCTTGAGTTTAAAATTCAAATCCAAATTAACCAAACCAAATTTAGGTAAGAGTTCAGTTAGGCCCATGGGTTGTCTGGCCGTGTCCTATTTTATTTTGACATAATTAAATAAAAATTCAAATTAATTAGTCAAAAAGTTAAATAATTAGATGGTGAAATTCAACTACTATATAAGTTTTTAGCTTATTGTTATTTATTTATAGAATATAATAATATTATTTTAATATTAAAAAATTGAAATCGATGAAATTTGAATTTAGAAGTCACTTTTAAAATAGTATCATGGATTTAGCACCAATTAACAATGAATGTGTATATATATATTTATTTATTTATTTTAGTTCTAATAGAAGCCATAAAAATATAATAAGATGGCATGAATAATAGTTTAATGAAATGTCACACATTAAAGGCAGTTGCATTGACTTTCATTTCCTTGAGCAGCTTCCTTTGACTAAGGACAAAGCCTACTATTCCTTTGTATATTAATTAAAGATTATCAAAGGCAAAGCCTTTTCTTCATAATAATAATAAAAGATTATCAAAGCCTGCAATTAGTATATTGATGAGCTTAAATTTGATTCAACAAAGAGAAAAATAATTATTGAGACTTGAAACGCTGATTTCTAAATTAAAATTGCGTTGATAAAAATAAAAATAAATAATAATGATGATGTGTTGAAAATTTTATAAGTTATTGATATATGAAGTAAATCTTAATTAATATATATTAATTTAATAAAATAAAAATATATGAATTATATATATATTATTTTATTATTAAAAAATAATTATATTAATTAAAATATCACATCATTTATTAATTTTAATATATAAAATAAAATTATTTATAATATAACTAATATTTTTTCCGATATATTAATAAAAGGTTGAAGTATAATTCACTAAAATGTCAACAAACTATATCTTTTGGTCAAAAGTTATTGACAATTTTTTTTAAGGAAAAAAGGTATTGATATTTATTTATAAATTAATGCATTCAATTTTTCTATGAACTATGCATTAATTCATAATTATCATTATTAACTAATATTTTTAGAATCGAACTGATTAAAGACCGATAATAAAAACAGATGGTTAAAAATTTAATCAGAATCAAATTAATTATATCGAAAAAAACTCGATATATATATATATATATATATATATAATTTGATATTTATTATATATATGATGAAAATAAATATAATGTAATTATGGCTAAATCAATAATATATATAAGATCATATTTTTTATGTGTCAATCTAATCAAGTTAAGTTAAAAGTTATATATAGTAAATTATGAATATTCACCTGCTCAAATATCTATTCACGCAATAAGATAACATATAATAGAGTCATGATTTTTGCGTCGGATAAAATTGAAATAAAGTTACTGAAATTTTTTTAATTTATTTTAACTCAAAATAACGTCATTTTTACATAATAAAACCGACATCGTTTTGATAAAAAAATTAAAAATAAAAAAAAATATTAAAAAAATAAAAAAATAACCTGTTGGAATCAAAAAAATTAATCTGATTTGATCGATTCATCGATTTTTTAACCTATTTTTAAGAGATGGATAAATGAAGTCAGACCAAACCAATTTTTAATTCAGTTTAAATTTTTTTATTTCACCAACCGATCCGATTCGATTTTAACAATCATATTTTTAACTGTCAAAAAATGAAGCGATGCATTATTGAAGTTTATAAATCATATTAAATATTAATGAAATTATTAGTTAAGTTATAAGAAAAATAAATCATATTTTCTTTTCTTTTTTCAAATAATGAAATCAAATGATATTATGTTTAACATTTACCCATCATATTAAATGTATCTTCAATTATAAAACTACTATGATCAACCACTCAATAAGTTATTGTTTTGTCAAGGACAACAATAAACTATTCTTAAGGTTACACAATGATTACTTTTAGTTATTAATATAAGAGTATTTTCAAGAGACTTTTAATATACCTTAAATGCTTTATAATAAAAAATCAATATAAAAAATAAGAATCATATGGGCTCTTTATTATTTAAATTTAAAATGAAAAGTGAATTTGACTCTTATCTAAAGAATAAATTTTACTCTTTTTTTTAAGTTTAATTAATAAATTTTATAATTTTTTATACATGTTACTCTCTTCTTCTTTTTTTATTTGATGTTTAAGATAATTTACTTAGATTAAAAAATATTAATTATATTTTAATTTTAGAATTAAAAAGGCTAATATATCCTTAATTAATAATAGTACTCCTTTGTGCTTTAATTAAGGTGTTTCATGTAGTTAAAATAGAGGTAAACTTGAAAAAATAATAAATAGTGTTCATATCTTAAAACGTGAATAAAAAGGAATTTGATCTATTTTTTAAAATGTTAATTAAAAAATATGGGTTGAATATTTATTAATTCTCTCATTTATTATTATTTATTAATTCTCTCACCTATTTAAGAAGATATTTGAATAAAAATAAAAATTTGAAAACGATATTTCAAAAATATTTTCATGTTTAACTTTTTTTTTTTTTTTTTAACTTCTGAAATGACGTTTTAAATTAATTACTCAAATATTTAAAAAAAAATCGTTTAATATTTTTTAAATTTTAAAATATTATTATATGCTTATTTTAAATAGATTAAAAAAATTTCTGTAAAAAGTGTATTAAATTTTTTTTTTTAAATTATACTGTAGATTTTAAAAATCGATTAAAATTTTATGTAAAAGGAGTAGATTTTGAGATGGTTTAATAATAATATTTTTAGTTTTTAGACTTTTCAAATGGTATGTTGACTAAGGATTTATTGCCAACTTTCCCCCAAAAAAGCAATCAAAGTAAACCGATAATTCCACTTCATATTTCATTGGTTCTTTGTGTGTTTTCAAGATTATCATTAAAATGAACAAAGACTTCTCAAACCAAATTGGGCGTCCATTAAACTTTGGCATGGACCAACGAAGATGTTTGGAGAAATGCCACAAAGAAAGTTAAATTGTATATGGGTGATTCCAGTGGGTTTTCCGGTTTTTCTAGAAGACTTATTCATTGACGAGGGAGTTTAGTACCTGGGGCATTAGACTAATAGTCTCGAGTCAATTCCCTAATTACAAAAAACATGCTGGAATTTCGATTCTTTGAACAAAAAAAATTTTCACATTCATTTCTAATTTATTCTTTTAATCCTTTATATTTTGAACAATTATGCCCATTTATTGCTAACTTTTTGCCTATAATGGATATGTTATATTTGGAATGCCAGGTCTACCCCTATAAAGATATTCTGATCATTTTGTCATGTTTTGTTTTTTATTTCGTGTATTTTTATATGTTATATCATTTTTTTTAATGTTTTAACAATTAATATTTTTTTTATAAGTGTTATGATATATAAATTAATATATGAAATAAAAAATGAGACATTATATGTGACAAAAAATTTATACTGATAATAAAGTGTAAGTGATGAAAAATTAAAATTTCTTAAAAAAAAGGGAATTTTTTTTTTTTTGGTAATCAGCTCAAATTCTATGGAAATTGTGTTATTATTTACTAATTGCAAAGGCAATATTGCTTGGGGCTGACAATTTGTATAACGTGGTCAACTACAAAAAATACATGGGACATTTGGGGCAAACTAAAAAATTTTAAGTATATTATTTTTCATGTGTGTAAGTTATTTTCTCTTTGGAGTTGACCACTCTGTTAAAATATAGATCCACTTTTTCTCTTATTTTTCTCATTTCTTAAAAATAATTACCCAGTATATCACAATTAATTATAATGGGCAGTTAATGATGAAAGATAATATGAATAGAGATATCCAGATTTACTCTTTTTCATGCAAAATTTATCGCCTAAAATTGAGAAAAAAATTTAAAAAACTTTATCTGTAATTCATGATTATTGTTATAATAAACAATAAGTAATGACTGAAAATATTTATAATTTAATTTCTGTTGTTTAATGATATATATAAAATATAATAATTTAAAATTTAATTTTATTATTAATTTACATATTTTATATGTTTTTACTCATACAATGTGTATATAAGAATTTTGTCTTCCTTAAAAATTTTATTTTGCCCCGCCGGACCATTCCCATTTAAAAATCTATGTACATGAAAATGTAAGTATATATTGAAAAAATTATATCATATATGATTTTTTATTTTTTATTTTATTTTTACTGTTTTTTCTTTAATTTTTACGTTTTTATATTTTAAGTTATTATACTAGCCCATTACAGTAATAATAGCCTATTATTCATTTCATTTGGGTTAGATTAGTTAAAATAGCAAGTAACTTCTTTTCAAAATAAAAAAAATAAAAAAATAGCTAAGTAACTTATTTGAAATTTATATATAATATAATATGTTATAACAATTATAATAAATAATTTCACTATAAAAATATATTTATAAAACTATTAATTTTCTCGTACTTGCATTCGTTTGATAATATCAATCTTTCGTATTATTTCAAAAGATTAATTTTTTATATTTAACATTATTTTTTTATGAATTTTTTATTAATTTTAGTTAAATTTTCTTATGTTTCTTCTGAATTTTTTTATTAGTTTTAATTCAGTTTTCTTTATTTTACACATTAATGATTTAATTTTATATTTATATATTTATTTTTATAAATTATTTTTTCTAGTTTATTTTTATTTTATTATTTTTATATGTTAATGGCTTATTTTTATATTTATTATTTCAATGAAATTTTATTATTTTTATGTAGATGATAGTTCACGGTT
This sequence comes from Aleurites moluccanus, assembly GCA_948193065.1. Taxonomy (NCBI): domain Eukaryota; kingdom Viridiplantae; phylum Streptophyta; class Magnoliopsida; order Malpighiales; family Euphorbiaceae; genus Aleurites; species Aleurites moluccanus. Next base: position 1,379 of record CANXYC010579080.1, on the reverse strand, counting down.
TGTTGCCATTAATCAACTTGAAGTCTTATAAAAAATAAAATATTAAATTAATGATATAAATGTAAAAAAACTAAAATTTAATTAAAACTTTTTATTTAAGAAAGTATAAAAACCAAAAAATTAAATTAAATTTTTTTTATTGTTTTGATTTTTATTATTTATAAAAGATAAAAAAAAGTCAATTATATTTTTATTTTTTTTTATTATTGAGTGTGTTTATTCTTCTATGTTGAATTTTTTTTTATTTTATTTTTTATGTCAGTTTAATTATTAATAGGTAATTTTATTAATATTATTTCTATACTTAATAAATTAAAATTAAGGATAAAGTCGAGAATAAGAGTTAGAGATATGTGAATTTATAATCATATTTAAAATTTTGCTTTTATTAATATAAGTCTTAATTTTTTGTCAATTTTATATTTTGTAAATAAAAGGTTATATTACATCATATTTATTTTTAAATTTGTAAATTTTTAATAGAAACTTGACAGTATTTTTTATTAATTAAAATATTCACATTTTATTTTTTTAATTTTACATGTAAATAAATTTTTTCAGTCTAATTATTAAATTATTATTTTGATTGTTTCACTATTTATAATTTATTTTATTTACTGAATATATATATAATATAAACTTTTTTATTGACTTATTTCATAAATTTTATTGAACTATTAATTAACATATTTTTATTTCATAAAATATTTAATGTTTAATAATATATAATTATGTATTTAAATTTAAAATAATCATATATAATATATGTACCTAAATAATTAGTATATTTAAATAACAAATGATAATTTTTACCCGCGGGACGTCACTGTTCTCATGTCTTTGTTTATATTATGATGTTAATTAAAAAAAAAATTAGTCTATCATTTCCAAATAAATAATAATAATAATAAATTTAGATCCAAAAGAGTAATAATGATAATATGTTACAGATAAGTCACCTTAGCTTAACTCAGTGAATTCCTGTTAGCTTAACTCAGTGAATTCCTGTTAGCTAATAATAAACTGTCATTTTAGGGTCAGCTGGGTGTTTTGTTTGGGATAACTGATTGTTGTTAAGTTTGCTAGACAATTGGTTGATTAGGGGTTAAATAGGAAATACGTATTGTAGAAGATTCATCAAAGACTATCAATAATACTTCTCCTCTATTCTCTTCTCTTCTTCTCTGTCTTCTATTCTCTTCTTCTATCTTCACTCTGTTCTTCAATCTCAGTTACAGTTATGACTAATAATCATAACAATATGGTATCAGAGCAGATTGCTCCTGAGGCTACAAAACCAAAAAAAATTAACAAATGCAGATCGGATCTAAACAATGGAGGAACAAATTCAGTTGTTTGGGCTACAAATGTTGAATCTA